>CAUYQU010002918.1:0-17752 GCA_963574635.1 Cheracebus regulus
CAATCTATGCAGGCTCTTTTTTGGTTCCTTATGAAGTTTAAGGTGGTTTGTTCCAGTTATGTGAAGAAGGTCATTGGTAGCTTGATGGGGATAACATTGAATCTATAAATTACTTTGGGCAGTGTGGCCATTTTCACGATATTGACTATTCCTAACCATGAACATGAAATGTTCTGTGTCCTCTCTTATTTCATTGAACAGTGGTTTGTAGTTCTCCATATTTTTCTTTTGAATCACAGTTACTAAATATATCCTGTTTCAACTCCTTGAAGTGAGTGATTATAAGAGATAGGATAGTATCTTAACTCTTCTTTCTTCAACAGTGCTCAGCATAGGACCCTCAAATGTGTTGGTGCCCAATATATGTTGGTGTGTTGTGTTGGTATTCAATATATGATTGTTGACTGAGTGGACATTTCTTTGTTCACTTAACTACAGAAATGACTATTTTTTAGTTGTTGCTTTTTCCTCTAACTATATTTAAAAACTTCCCACGGCTGATGTCATTTGATAAAAATTCAACAGAACTTGGTTCTTAAAGATATCTGACAAATAACTTTTAATTTGAAATACTATAATAAGAAAGAACACTGAACTTGGAGGAAGAATCTTGAGTTCCAAGACAGGACCTCTGTGAACTGGTTGAGTAAATTTGACATCAAAATTAATTCTTCACATTAACCTCCTATGCAAAAAATTTAATATGGTTCAGGACAATAGCTAGACCTCAATAAAACCTCCCTTCTTCCTTTTCCTATTGTTTAACTTCACTTAACTGTTTTTTCTTTTTCCTTTTCCTTCTTGCCTGCTCTTTTAAAAATCACAAATTTATTAAATGACTTTTTAACCTTTTATGACCTAAAATTTTTCTAGCCTGGATTTTATATTAAAGCAGTTCTGCCTGCTTTATTATTCGTGTCTGATTTTCCATATAAAAAAATATTAGATTTATATTGAAAAACAGAACACTAAACAATACTGCCTTAAGCCAAGTAATTTTAGAAACATCATTGGTTAGCAATATCTAGGTATGTTGCTAGCATCCACCTTCCAAATCTACTTTGGAATGGCTTTCTTGCTTAGATTTTAAAGAAATAAAATGTAAAGAAACTTATAGTGTGAATCTGGGCTGACAATGGGTGAAAAGCCAGGATTCAGCATCTTTTGCAAGGCAAATCAGTGTTCTTAATTGTTAAATACCCCTTTATTGTTGATTTTTCTTTCTATCAAAAACTGAGAGACATCAGTTCTGTGTTTTAGGGGGTGTTTAAACACATTTAACAGAATGAATAGATTTTCCTATTATTTTATCTACAAATAAACACAAGGTTCTTGACATTTCTTTTTCTCCTTTTATCACTTTTTGCCTAAGAAAACCTGGTTTATTCATTTGCCTGTATTTTATATTCACAATATATTCTTATTTGCTTTTACCTTCTTCATATAAAGTATTATTTTTACACAGAAATCTATTTTGCAAACACATTTACTCTTAATATTTTATCTTTTCAGCCTATCTTATGCCAATGGGAAGTTTTTCATGTATGATTGTTTCATTTTTATGATACAGTTTCAGTCCTTTTTCTTTTTGCCTTGTTTGTAGTTATTTTCCCTGCAAAATGTTTTGTATGCTACCTTTCTTTTTACTTTTTCTAGAATACTTTCTGAACAAGTAGCTTGCAAATTTCAAATAATTCATCTTTATTTTTATGCTATGAATTGACATTCTTTTCCTCTGCTATTATTCAGATGAGGAAGAAAGATAAAAGTGATAAAAAGAACATAAATTCTACCATAGAAGTTACTGTCAAGTGAATATGTATTCTAGTATGTAGGAGTTTTACTCATGAAATATTTTGCCTTCACTTAAAGAACCTATGTTAAATAGGAAAATGCTTATTTTCATTGTAAAAAACTAAGGTATAAATTCAGTGTGCAAGTATATGCACAGACGCCCAAAATTATCTTTTTCTGTGTAAATATTTACAAAATTGAATATCCTCCTTTTTTAATGACTCCTTCTAGGTAAACAAGAGGGAGGGTACTTCATAATTTTGGTCATAATATCCCTTAAGGAATTCATTCCAGTGACCAAAAGAGTACCTTTGTAGGAGGGAAACAGAATCAATCAAGTTAACAAAATTATTTGTATAAATTTCTTCACAGGAAACTTTATGAAATAAAAAATATATCCATAATAAAATAGCTAAGAAATTAGAAAGTATGAACTCATCTTAAGATGGTCTTTAAATGTTCTGTATAATTCAGTGGTCTACATAACTTGTTCAGTGTCTAATTATGCTGGTAAAATAAGATGTGGGACTTTTTTTAAAGGTGAAAGAATTTCCATTGTAACTCTTTGCATATGTATGACAAATTATTCTCTTTATGCAAAGTTAAGTGGAGATTTGATCAAAAATCTAGGCTCTTTGGTTCAATAAATCCTACATATTTATTCATATCATTTCCCTCATAAGAAAGAATTTTTGTAATATCATTGTTATTTTGCTATGTTGCTTATGTAGATACAGCTATCAGTTTCGAGCAGTAGTTCTGTTTATAAGAAGATAGAATAATATCCTTGATGGGTTTTGCACATGTGCAAAAATGTAAATAATTCCCTTTCCATTGCTCTCTTTTGTTGCTGCTCTTCACCTCCACCTCAGAGTTGGATGATGTGATTCTACTTCTCTCTGCTCTGCTATTGCATTTAATACAGTCGATTGGGGTTATCTTTTTAATGTGTCTCTATTCGACAATCAATTATGAAATTTTCCAGGGCAATGGCTATTATACTCACCTTAGTTTCCCCAGCACTTAAAGTTGGTACTACCTAAATATTTAATGACTAAAAAGAAAAAAAAAGGGAATAAGACAGTGCCTTGAATCTCCCAGTACATTTTGTTTTTGCTTCTTTGTATAGTTATACTCATATTGCCAATCTAAAATTGTTTTAAAATAAAAAATTTAGGGCCAGTCACAGTGGCTCACATCTATGATCTCTGCACTTTGAGAGTCTCAGTTGGGCAGATCATGAGGTCAGGAGATCGAGACCATCCTGGGTAATATGGTGAAACCCTGTCTCTCCTAAAACTACAAAATTTAGCTGGGCGTGGTGGCAGGCACCTGCAATCCTAGATTCTTGAGAGGCTGAGGCAGGAGAATTGCCTGAACCCACAAGGCAGAAGTTGCACTGAGCTGAGATCATGCCACTGCACTCCAGTCTTGGGCGACAGAGCGAGACTCCATCTCAAAACATAAATAAAATAAAAATAAAAAGTTTAAAAAAAGAATTAAGTTTCCTTCCTGCCTTTTTCTTAGTGTTTTCTTTAGTCATGGGTAGTCAGAGAAAAGAAAAACATAACGAGAAATTCATAGGTCAAAAAAACTCAATCTAAAACTAAAAGGAATCAATTTATATTATTCTTCATTTTTTCTAATATTAAATATTTTATTATAAGTAGTTAATTGACTGTTTCCAATGTCTATAAATATGTAAATATTTGTGTTCTAAATTATTTTGTCATTCCATCACCCATGGAACACCATGACACACATAAACTCTGACAAATAGTTAGTAACATACTCAGGGAACCTAAGTTATGATATTTTCATATTTTCATCCAAGACATATTTCACAGTTTCACTAAAATTTAAGCTGTTGTTATCAATATGAGCTATAAGTCTGAGTTCAGATTCCCATTCATTTAATAATGGCTCTACTGTCAATAACTTTAAATACAGTAAGAAGAAATGTTGAAAATTAATTCAAGTGCAAGAATAAAAAACTCAAGGGTTTCTAAAGTACTATAAAAAGCACTTGATCTATGAGTCTGAAGTTATCAGGGCATTTAAAATGAGCAGGCAATATATTATCTACATCCTAGGATAGGATGATCAATATTTTGCTTTAGATTAAAAATATAAGGGTGCTACCAAAGTATTTCTATAATGAAGTCTAGATGTCTACTATTACTTAAATTATTATAGCCAAATAAAATGCATTATCAACTTAAGATTTCTTTAAAAAATAAGCTGAGAGCATATTTGGAGAATGACAAACTCAACAAAGTTATATTGACTTTTGGTTGAAATGCTTTCCAATTATCTTTTATCCAGAACAAATAACTTACTGAGTGTTTCCCCCTTTTTTTTCTTTTTAAATGGTCATATATAAATTGCACAGCTCTAAGCAATAAAAGTAAATCAGATGAAAACATTTTTCTTACCTAAGCTTTTATCTTTATGAGGGATCGGTAATTCTGACATGAAAAGCCTGTCACAGAATTATAACTACAAAGATAAAACTTCTTATTGTTTTACTTAACAATAAAGTTTAGATTTCATTTAACCTCCTTTGCTTGAGGGAATAGCCAAATCTTGACCCAGGAGATAGTTATACCCTGTGCTAAAATTGCAGAATAACCATTAGATCATCCCCTACAGGCTTTGCTCTGGTTAGGCCACAAGCCTCTAAAAGCCCTACTTGAAAATGGATGGTTAAGATTTGGGGTGTGAGGCAAACATAGGAATCAAGGATGACTCCAGGATTTGGAGTCTAAGCAACTATAAAACTTCAGTTACCACAAACTGAATGAAGGATAATGTTCGTCTCCTTTCACTTAACCTACTGTTATCACTGGTAGAATTCAGGTGGCTTTGGTTGTAAAATATAAACATAATATTTTGAGAAAAATGAAGGGAGGATAAAAATAATTAGGGAAAATAACCATGTTATGGTATTTAAGTTTCTTTTAGCTATTTTAATCTTCATTCCTCTTGAATGATCCTTAAGGTCTTGACCATGGCTGCAGGGAGAGTGATAAAATTCAAGTCATAATAATTTAAAATATAAAGGCTTGATCAGAAAGAGTATGGACTTCATTTTGTTTTTAAGGCAATGCTTCTTACATCTATATATGAATATTTGATTCCTACCAAATTATATATGCAACATTATGTTAAGCTACTCCACAAAAAAAATCTTTTGAGAAAATGTGTGATGCTATCTTAACACAATTAAATTAGTTTCATCCATTTTTCATCGGTGAAACAGCCCATGTAGGTATTTCAAAATGATTAGTTTTTCATGCTTATTCACAAAGTAGTTCTACTAATAATTGCATTTTTGTAATATACAGTTTTCAAAATATTTCCAGTATTTAAATACATTACATTTTTTTCATAGTGTTTTCCTTCTTATTAGCATTACGTACCAGACAAGATGCTTGTGGGAAAGAGATAACATACTCAAAAAGAGTGACTAAGGAAGGTTTAATAAAGGTAATACTTACCAAGGTGTGGGCAAGGTTACGGGAAGTCAGCGAGGGATAGTGATGCCTTGGGAGCTGGTAGGGAGTGATTTTTTTTGTGTCTTCCAGAATTTATATGTTGAAATCCTAATCCCTATTGTGATGGTATTTGGAGATGGGGCTTTTGGGTGGTAATTACTCTCAAATTAAATCATAAAGGTAGGGACCCTATGGTGGGATTAGTGTTCTTATAACAAGATGAAGAAAAACCAGAGCTCCTCTGCTGCCCTCCACCAATATGAGTGTACATTTGCAAACCAGGAAGAGAGCTGTCACTAGGAATCGAATCTCTAGCTCCTTGCATGGATTTCCAGCCTTCAAAACTTTGGAAAATAAATGTCTGTTTTTAAGCCACCTGGCCCATTCTACTTTGTTATAACAGCTTGAGCTGACTAAGATAGCAAGTAGGCTCACAGGATCAAGATTGCTTAGTTTTTCAGGTAACTAGAGAGAGTTTTGTCTTTATTTTATATTTTTATTTTTATTGTACTTCTGTTCTGAGGTACATGTGCAGATCTTGCCGGATTGTTGCATAGATACATACATGGCAATGTGGTTTGCTGCCTCCAACCCCCGTCATCTATATCTGGCATTTCTCCCCATGTTATCCCAGGCAAACCTCTCTACCTCCCGCTACGCCTCCCCTAGCCCCCCAAGAACAGACTCTAGTGTGTGATGCTCCCTTCCCTGTGTCCTTGTGTTCTCATTGTTCAACACTCATCTATGAGTGAGAACATGTGGTGTTTGATTTTCTGTTCTTGTGTCAGTTTGCTGAGAATGATGATGGTTTCCAGAATGATCCATGTCCCTACAATAGACATGAATTGATCATTTTTTATGGCTGCATACTATTCCATGGTGTATATGTGCCTCATTTCCTTGTCCAGTTTATCATCAGTGGGCATTTGGGTTGGTTCCAGGTCTTTGCTATTGTAAACAGTGCCACTATGAACATACCTGTGCATATGTCTTTATAACAGAACAATTTATAATCCTTTGGGTGTATACCCAGTAATGGGATTGCTGGGTCAAATGGAATTTCTATTTCTGGGTCCTTGGGGAATCACCACACTGTCTTCCACCATGGTTGAAGTAATTTGTACTCCCACTGACAGTGTAAAAGCATTCCTATTTCTCCACATCCTCTCCAGCATCTGTTGTCTCCTAATTTTTTAATGATCCTCTTTCTACATGGTGTGAGATGGCATCTCAATGTTGTTTTGATTTGTGTTTATCTAATGACTAATGATGAGGAACATTTTTTCATATGTTTGTTGGCCTCGTATATATCTTCTTTTGGAAAGTGTCTGGTCATATCCTTCACCCACTTTTGAATGGGTTTGTTTTTTTCTTGTAAATCTGTTTTAGTTCTTTGTAGATTCTGGATATTAGCCCTTTGTCAGATGGGTAGACTGCAAAAATTTTTTCCCATTCTATTGATTGTCGATTCACTCCAATGACTGTTTCTTTTGCTGTACAAAACCTGTGGAGTTTTATTAGGTCCCATTTGTCTATTTTGGCTTTTGTTGCCAGTGCTTTCGGCGTTTTGGTCATGAAGTCCTTGCCTACACCTATGTCATGAATGGTTTTGCCTAGATTTTATTCTAGGGTTTTTATGGTGTTAGGTCTTATGTTTAAGTCTTTAATCCATCTGGAGTTAATTTTAGTGTAAGGTGTCAGGAAGGGGTCCAGTTTCTGCTTTCTGCACATGGCTAGCCAGTTTTCCCAACACCATTTATTAAATACGGAATCCTTTCCCCATTGCTTGTTTTTTTCAGGTTTGTCAAAGATTAGATGGGTGTAGATGTGTGGCATTGCCTCTGAAGCCTCTGTTCTGTTCCGCTGCTCTATATCTCTGTTTTCGTACCAGTACCATGCTGTTTTGATTACTGTAGCGTTGTAGTATAGTTTGAAGTCAGGTAGCATGATGCCTCCAGCTTTGTTCTTTCTGCTTAGAATTGTTTTGGCCATGCTGGCTCTCTTTTGGTTCCATATGAAGTTTAAGGTGGTTTTTTCCGTTCTGTGAAGAGGGTCTTAGGTAGCTTGATGGGGGTAGCATTGTATCTATAAATTACTTTGGGCAATATGGCCATTTTCATGATCTTGATTCTTCCTAACCATGAGCATGGAATGTTTCTCCATCCGTTTTTGTCTTCTCTTATTTCCCTGAGCAGTGCTTTATAGTTCTTCTTGAAGAGGTTCTTTACATTCTTTGTTAGTTTTATTCCTATGTATTTTATTCTCTTTGCAGCAATTGTGAATAGCAGTTCATTCTTGATTTGGCTCTCTTTAAGTCTGTTATTGGTGTATAGAAATGCTTGTGATTTCTGCACATTGATTTTGTATCCTGAGACTTTGCTGAAGTTGCTTATCAGTTTCAGGAGATTTTGGGCTCAGATAGAGGGATCTTAAATATATCATCATGTTGTCTGCAAATAGAGACAGTTTGACTTCCTCCTTTCCTAGTTGAATACTCTTTATTTCTTTTTTTTCCCTGATTGCTCTGGCTAGAATGTCCAATACTATATTAAATAGGAGTGGTGAGAGAGGGCATCCTTGTCTAGTGCCAGATTTCAAACGGAATGCTTCCAGCTTTTAACCATTCAGTATGATATTGGTTGTGGGTTTGTCATAAATAGCTTTTATTATTTTGAGATATGTTTCATCAATACCAAGTTTATTGAGAGTTTTTAGCATAAAGGGCTGTTGAATTTTGTGGAAGGTCTTTTCTGCATCTATTGAGATAATCATGTGGTTTTTGTCTTTGGTTATGTTTATGTTATGGATTACATTTATAGACTTGTGTATGTTGAACCAGCCTTGCATCCCTGGGATGAAGCCTACTTGATTGTGATGGATAAGCTTTTTGATGTGCTGTTGCAATCCATTTGCCAGTATTTTATTGAAGATTTTTGCATCTCTGTTCATCATGGATATTGGCCTGAAGTTTTCTTTTTTTGTTGAGTCTCTGTCGGGTTTTGGTATCAGGATGATTTTGGTCTCATAAAATGATTTGGGAAGGATTCCCTCTTTTTGGGTTGTTTGGAATGGTTTTAGAAGGAGTACCAGCTCCTCTTTGTATGTCTGGTAGAATGTGGCTGTGAACCTGTCTGGACATGGATTTTTTTTTTTTTTTTGCTTGGTAGGCTATTAATCACTGCATCAACTTCAGCCCTTGTTATTGGTCTATTCAGGGTTTTGACTTCTTCCTGGTTTAGGCTTAGGAGGGTGCAAGTGTCCAGAAATTTATCCATTCCTTCCAGATTTACTGGTTTATGTTCATAGAGTGGTTTGTAGTAATCTCTGATGCTAGTTTGTATTTCTGTGGAATCAGTGGTGATATCCCCTTTATTGTTTTTTATTGCATCCATTTGATTCTTATCTCTTTTCCTTTTTATTTATTTGGCTAGTGGTCTGTCTATTCTGTTTATCTTTTCAAAAAACCAGCTCCTGGATTTATTGATTTTTTTGAAGGGCTTTTTATGTCTCTGTCTCCTTCAGTTTTGCTCTGATGTTAGTTATTTCTTGTCTTCTGTTAGCTTTTGAGTTTTTTTGATCTTGCTCCTCTAGCTCTTTCCATTTTTATGACAGGGTGTAAATTTTAGATCTTTCCTTGCTTCTTATGTGGTCATTCATTGCTATAAATTTTCCTCTAGACACTGCTTTAAATGTGTCCCAGAGATTCTGGTACATTGTGTCTTCATTCTCGTTGGTTTTGAAGAGCATCTTTATTTTTGACTTCATTTCATTGTTTATCCAGTCAACATTCAAGAGCTGGTTGTTCAGTTTCCATGACATTGTGTGGTTCTGAGTTAGTTTCTTAATCCTGAATTCTAATTTGATTGCACTGTGGTCTGAGAGACTGTTTGTTAAGATTTCTTTTCTTTTGCATTTGCTGAGGAGTGATTTACTTCCAATTGTGTGGTCAATTTTACAGTAGGTGCAATGCGGTGCTGAGAAGAATGTGGATTTGGGGTGGAGTTCTGTATATGTCTATTGGGATTGCTTGGACCAGATCTGAGTTCAACTCCCGGATATCCTTGTTAATTTTCTGTCTTGTTGATCTCTCTAATATTGACAGTAGAGTGTTAAAGTCACCCACAATTATTTTGTGGGAGTCTAAGTCTCCTTGTAGGTTGTTAAGAACTTGCTTTATGTACCTGGGTGCTCCTGTATTGGATGCATATATATTTAGGATAGTTAGCTCTTCTTGTTGCATTGATCCTTTTACCATTATGTAATGCCCTTCTTTGTGTCTTTTGATCTTTGTTGGTTTAAAGTCTATTTCACCAGAGACTAGGAATGCAACTCCTGCTTTTTTTTGCTCTCCATTTGCTTGGTAAATCTTCCTCCATCCCTTTCTTTTGAGCCTATATGAATCCTTGCATGTGAGATGGGTTTCCTGGATACAGCACACCAATGGGTTTTGACTTTTTATTCAATTTACCAGTCTGTGTTTTCTGATTGGGGCATTTAGCCCATTTACATTTAAAGTTAATATTTTTAAGTGTGAATTTGATCCTGCCATTTTGATGCTAGCTCGTTGTTTTGCCCATTACTCGATGCAGTTTATTGTGTCGATGCCCTTTACTATTTGGTCTGTTTTTGGAGTGACTGGTACTATTTTGGAGTGGTTGTTCCTTTCTATGTTTAGTGCTTCTTTCAGGAGCTCTTGTAAGGCAGGCCTAGTGTTGACAAAATCTCTGAGCAATTGCTTACTCATAAAGGATTTTGTTTCTCCTTCCCTGATGAAGCTTAGTTTGGCTGGATATGAAATTCTAGGTTGAAAGTTCTTTCTTTAAGGATGTTGAATATTGGCCCCCACTCTCTTCTTGCTGGTTTCTGCTGAGAGATCCGCTATGAGTCTGATGGGCTTCCCTTTGTGGGTAACCTGACCTTTCTCTCTGGCTGCCCTTAGCATTTTTTTCCTTCATTTCAACTGTGGTAAATCTGATGATTATGTGCCTTGGGGTTACTTTTCTTAAGGAATATCTTTGTAGTGTTCTCTGTATTTCCTGGACTTGAATATTGGCCTGCCTTGCTAGGTTGGGGAAGTTCTCCTGGATAATATCCTGAAGAGTGTTTTCCAGCTTGGATTCATTCTCTCCATTACATTCTAGTACACCTATCAAACGTAAATTAGGTCTTTTCACATAGTCCCATATTTCTTGGAGGCTTTGTTCATTTCTTTTTGCTCTTTTTTCTCTAATCTTGCCTCCTTGTTTTATTTCATTGAGTTGATCTTCGACCTCTGCTATCTTTTCTTCTGCTTGTTTGATTCGGCTATTGAAACTTGTGTATGCTTCGTGAAGTTCTTGTGTTGTGTTTTTCAGCTCCATCAATTCATTTATATTCTTCTCTAAGCTGATTATTCTTGTTAGCATTTCATCAAACCTTTTTTCAAGATTCTTAGTTTCTTTGCATTGGGTTAGAACAAGTTGTTTTAGCTCAGAGAAGTTTGTTATTACCTACCTTATGAAGCCTGTTTCTGTCAATTCATCAGACTCATTCTCCATCCAGCTTTGTTCCCTTGCTGATGAGGAGTTGTGATCCCTTGGAGGAGGAGAGGTGTTCTGGTTTTGGGTGTTTTCATCCTTTTAGTGCTGGTTTCTTCCCATCTTTGTGGATTTATCTACCCATGGTCTTTGTAGTTGGTGACTTTTGGATGGGTTCTCTGAATGGATGTCCTTTTTGTTGATGATGAATTTATTTCTTTCTGTTTTTTAGTTTTCCTTCTAACAGTCAGGGCCCTCTGCTGTAGGACTGCTGGATGTCCTCTCCAGACCCTGCTTGCCTGGGGATCACCTGGGGTGGCTGCAGAACAGTAAGGGTTGCTGCCAGTTTCTTCTTCTGTTATTTTCATCCAAGAAGGATACCTGCCAGATGTCAGCCTGAGCTCTCCTTTATGAGGTGTCTCTTTGGGTATATGGGAGCTGGAGAGCTACTTGAGGAGACAGTCTGTCCCTTATAGGAGCTCAAGTGCCAAGCTGTGAGCTCCATTGTTCTGTTCAATGCTGCTGGGCAGGTACATTTAAGTCTGCTGCAGTGGAATTCATAACCACCTTTTTTCCCCATGTCCTCTGTCTTGGGAAGGTGGGGCTTTATTTATAAGTTCCTGATGTGCTGCTGCCTTTTTTCAGAGATGCCCTGCCCTGCAAGGAGGTTGCCTAGTCACAGTCTGCCAGAAGAGGCGTTGTTGAGCTGCTGTGGGCTCTGCCCAGCTGCTGTGTGAACTTCCGTGGGGTTTTGTTCATAGAGGTTTAGTTAGAACTGCCTCGGTAATAGTGGACTGCCTCAGTAATGGTGGACTGCCTTGGTAATGGCAGACGCTCTTCCCCCCACAGAGCTGGACCATCCCGGGTCCAACTGTGCTTGCTGCAAAACTCTCAGTCCAGAGCATTTCAGATTGCTAGTCTTTGTGGGGTGGGACTCACTGAGCCAGATCACCTGACTCCCTGTTTCAGCCTCCTTTATTTCAGTTGAATGAGTGGCTCTGTCTCCCAGGCATTCCAGTTGCCACTTGAAACAGCTGCCCAGGTTTATGTGAGTTTTTGTGTGGCGACCCGCTGTGCCAGCTGAAACAGCCGTACTGGAAACTCATGGAGCTTTTCAGCCCAGGAATCTCCTGGTCTGTGGGCAGTAAAAACTCCTTTGGAAATGCAGCGATCACTCACCCTCTGTGTTGTTCTCACTAGGAACTGCACTCCAGAGCTATTCCTATTTGGCCATCTTGGATCCCTCCACATTTCCCTAATGATTAATGATGTTGAGTATTATTTTCATATGCTTGTATGTTGACTGCTTATATGTCTTTTTTTGAAAAATGTTCATGTCCTTTGCCTACTTTTTAATGGGGTAGTTTTTTTGCTTATTATGTTAAGTTCCATATAGACTCTTCATAGTAGATCTTTTCCAGATGCATAGTTTCCAAATATGTTCCCTCATCTGTAGGTTGTCTGTTTACTCTGTTGATAGTTTCTTTTGCTGTACAGAAGCTCTTTAACTTAATTAGGTCCCATTTGTAAACTTCTTATTTTTGTTGCAATTGCTTTTGGTGTCATCATGAAGTCCTTGCCCAGGGCCTACGTCCACAATGGTATTTCCTAGGTTATTGCCCATTGTTTTTAGTTTCAGGTTTTACATTTAAGTCTTAAGTTAAGTCTTAAGTTAATTTTTGTATATGGGGTAATGGAGGGGACTAGTGTAAATCTTCTGAATATAGCTAGCCAATTATCCCAGCACCATTTATGGAATAGGGAATCCTTTCCCTATTGCTTGCTTTTGTCAAGGAACAGATAAATGCAAGTGTGTGGCTTTATTTCTTGGCTCTCTATCTTGTTCCAATGGTCTATGGGTCTGTTTTTGTATCAGTATCATGCTGTTTTCATTATTGTAGCCTTGTAGTATAGTTTGAAGTTGGGTAATTTGATGCCTTCAGCTTTTATCCTTTTGGTTAGGATTGCCTTGGCTATCAGCCTCTTTATTTGCTCCACATAAAATTTAAAATCATTTTATCTAGTTATATGAAGAATTTCAATGGTAGTTTAATAGATAAACAGCATTGAATTTATAAATTGCTTTGGGCAGTATGGCCATTTTAATGATACTGATTCTTCCTATCCTTGAGCATGGAATGTTTTTCCATTTGTTTGTGTCATCTCTGATTCCTTTGAGTGTTATTTTGTAGTTCTCATTACAGGATCTTTCATCTCCATTGTTGGCTGTATTCCTGGGTATTTCATTCTTTTTGTAGCTATTGTGAATGGGATTGTGTACTTGATTGGCACTCAGCTTGGATGTTGTTGGTGTATAGAAATGCTACTTTTTTTTTTGTTTTTTTGTACATTGATTTTGTATCCTGAAACTTTGCTGAAGTTGTTTATCAGGTCTAGATGCTTTTGAGCAGAGAATATGGGGTTTCCTAGGTATAGAGTAATATCATCTAAAGAGATATTTGACTTTCTCCCTTCTTAGTTGGACGCTTTTTTTTCTTTCTCTTGCCTGATTGATCTAGCAAAGACTTTCAGTACCATGTTGAAAAGGAGTGGTGAGAGTGAGCATCTTTTTTTTTCCAGTTTTTAAGAGGAATGCTTCCAGATACTGCTCATTCAATATAATGTTGGCTGTAAGTTTGTCATAGATGACTCTTATTATTTGGGAATGTTTGTTACCTAGTTTGTTGAGGGTTTTAACATATAGATGTTGAATTTTATTGAAAGCCTTTTCTGCATCTATTGTGATGATCATGTGGTTTTGTTTTTAGTTATGTTTACGTGATGAACCACACTTATTGAATTGTGTATGTTGAAACAACCTTGCTTCCCAGGGATGAAGCCTGCTTGTTGATGGTAGGTTTGCTTTTTGATGTGCTGCTCAACTTGGTTTACTAGTATTTTGTTGATGATTTTTTTCATCATCTATGTTCTTCAGGGATATTGGCCTGAAATTTTCATTTTGTCTCTGCCAGTTTTTAGTAACAGGATGATGCTGGCCCCTTAGAATGAGCTAAGGAGGAATCTCTCCTCCTTAACTTTTTGGAATAATTTCCATGGGAATGGTACCAGTTCTTCTTTATACATCTGATAGAATTAGGCTGTGAATCCATCTGGTACTGGGCTTTATTCAGGTTGGTAGGCTTTTCATTACTAATTTAGTTATGGGTCTCATTATTGGTCTGTTCAAGGATTCAATTTCTTTTTTATTCAATCTTGAGATTGTATGTATCTAAGAAGTTCTCCATTTCTTGTACATTTTCTAGTTTGTGTGTAGAGAGGTGTTTATAGTAGTTACTGAGGATTACCTGTATTTCTGTGGGATCAGTGGGAATGTCCCCTTTGTCATTCATGATTGTGTTTATTTGGATATTTTATATTTTTGTTATTCTAGCTAGCAGCCCATTAATCTAATATAGTCTTTTAAAAAAACAACTCCTGGATTCGATGATCTTTTATATGGGTTTTTGAGTCTCAATTTATTTTTGTTCTTTTCTGAATTTGGTTATTCCTTGTCTTCTGCTAGCCTTGGGGTTGGTTTGCTCTTGTTTCTCTAGTTCCTCTAGGTGTGATGTTAGATTGTTAATCTGTGATCTTTCTAACTTTCTGATATAGAAATTTAGTGCTATAATCTTCCCTATTGACACTGCTTTAGTTGCTTCCTAGAGATTCTGGTATGTGATCTTTGTTCTCATTAATTTCAAAGAGTTTCTTGATTTCTGCCTTAATTTCATTGTTTACCAAAAATCATTCAGGTTCAGGTTGTTTAATTTCCATGCAATTATATGGTTTTGAGTGATTCTATTTTTTATTTTTTTAATTTTTTTTATTTTTATTTTTTATTGCATTTTAGGTTTGGGGGTGCATGTGAAGAAGATGCAATATTGTTGCACAGGTACACACGTGGCAGTGTGATTTGTTGCCTTCCTCCCCTTCACCTATATCTGGCATTTCTCCCCATGCTATCTCTCCCCAACTCCCCCCTGCACTGTCCCTCCTCTATGTCCCCCCAGCAGACCCCAGTGTGTAGTGCTCCCCTCCCTGTGTCCATGTGTTCTCACTGTTCAACATCCACCTATGAGTGAGAACATGCGGTGTTTGATTTTGTGTTCTTGTGTCAGTTTGCTGAGAATGATGGTTTCCAAATTCATCCATATCCCTACAAAGGACAAAAACTCATCATTTTTGATGGCTGCATAATATTCCATGGTGTATATGTGCCACATTTTCCCTGTCCAGTCTATCATTGATGGGCATTTGGGTTGGTTCCAGGTCTTTGCTATTGTAAACTGTGCTGAAATGAACATTCGTGTGCATGTGTCCTTATAGTAGAATAATTTATAATCCTTTGGATATATACCCAGTAATGGGATTGCTAGGTCAAATGGAATTTCTATTTCTAGGTCCTTGAGGAATCACCACACTATCTTCCATAATGATTGAACTAATTTACACTCCTAGTAACAATGTAAAATTGTTCCTATTTCTCCACATTCTCTCCAGCAACTGTTGTCTCCAGATTTTTCAACGATCGCCATTCTAACTGGCGTGAGATGGTATCTCAATGTGGTTTTGATTTGCATTTCTCTAATGACCAGTGATGATGGACATTTTTGCATATGTTTGTTGGCCTCATATATGTTTTCTTTTGAAAAGTGTCTTCATATCCTTCACTCACTTTTGAATCGGTTTGTTTTATTCTTGTAAATCTGTTTTAGTTCTTTGTAGATTCTGGATATTTGCCCTTTGTCAAATGGATAGATTGCAAAAGTTTTTCCCCATTCTGTTGGTTGCCAGACCACTCTAATGATTGTTTCTTTTGCTGTACAGAAGCTCTGGAGTTTAATTAGGTCTCATTTGTCTATTTTGGCTTTTGATACCAATGCTTTTGGTGTTTCAGCCTTGAAGTCCTTGCCTATGCCTATGTCCTTAATGTTGTTGCCTAGGTTTTCTTCTAGGGTTTTTATTTTTCTTTCTATTTTACCTTTCTTTTCTTGCTTTCTACATTCTGAGGCCTGCCTTACATTCTATTCTCTGCAGGCACTTTTAGAACTAACAAAAAGTTCTACACATGGTTACCCTCCATTATGTTTATCTAGATTTACATAGAAAAGAAACAAATATTGTGATTCCATTCAGGAAAGAGATGAGTTATTATATAAACTGTACAACCTATTCTAAAGTCAAGTAAAATAACAAACACAATGACAAGTAAATAGTCACAAAATGAAAAACTACAAATCAAACAGAACACATTAAGTGTGAAATCAGTTTTGCAGCTTGCTCTGCATTGTACTTAAAAGGGAGCACTTGGGATCCCAGCACTTCAGGAGGCCAAGGCAGGAAGATCATGAGGTCAAGAGATCAAGACCATCCTGGCCAACATGGTGAAACCCCGTGTCTGCTAAAAATACAGAATTACCTGGGCATGGTGGCGTGTGTCTGTAGTCCCAGCTACTAGGGAAGCTGAGGCAGGAGAATCACTTTAACCCAGGAGGCAGAAGTTACAGTGAACCCAGATCACCACTGCAATCCAGCCTAGCAAGAGAGAGAGACTCCATGTCAAAAAAAATGGGATTGGTATGGCTGAGAATTTAACCTTTGTAGGATAAAACCATAATCAACTGACCAGCAATAGGTGAGTAGAAAAAAAATCACTCTAAAGCTGTGTGGTTTGTCATTGCTTATTAAAACTATATTTTGATGCCTGAACTAAAGAATCAACTGGTAGCTGATAAAGCAGAATTATTTAACTATGATCTATACACATGTGAGTGTGGGGGTGTGTGCCAAATTAATTATCAAGAAAATAAGATACATAGCTCTAAATAAGTGATGCAAAATTCTCAACTGCATTAGTTTTCCAGTATTCTTTACATAATAAGTTTAAAAAGTAGTTGCTTACATCATAGACTTATAAAATTTTGGAGCCAAAATGGGCATTAAGAATTATATTCATTTCTTATTTTATAGATCTGTTAAATCGGACACATTAAAAAATTGTATATATTTTCCAAGGGCTCACAGGCAATGAATGAAGAAGGCATGAGTGCCAGCATGTTGGTAGAGCTTTCCTACCATTTCCATAGATCATTCTGTGCTTTCCGTGATTAACTTTGTAAGTATAAATACTTAACATGAACATGAGACATTTCTCAAAGCTTTCTTCAGTCACCAGCAATTCAACTATGACAGGAAATTTTCCAGGCCTCCATTCTAAATTGATGGTAGACTAAGGAATTAGTGCAATAAATACTTCAGAGGTTTAATCAATCAACTTTTTATGTTATTTTTGGAGAATGCATCAACTGAAAAATGGGTCAGGAGAAAAATAACTCATGAAAAATATGTAATATATATTTGTCAACTATTTGAAATGTGTCAAGTATTTATTACATGTTTGATACAGATATAGATGCTGTTGACACACTGAGGTATATTTAAAAATAAGATAACTTTAGATAATGATAAGTGAACTGAAGAAAATGAATTACTAATTATTCAGAGTAAAATTAAGGTCAAGGAATGCCAGTTTCATTAGGAAAAGCATATTTTGTTGCATGACAACTGAGTAGAGATGTAATTTCTGAGATAGTAACTAGAAGGTTAAAATAAAGAAGAACAAAGACTCCAATGAGTAAAAAGAAAATAACAATAGCTACAAAAATAAACATTTGTTGTAACCTGAAAATGGCAGTAAAGATACTGTGTGTGCATCAGAATAGAAAGGAGATAATTTTATGTAGTAAATTTTATAGAATATTAGGGTGTATGGGTGTTATTCTAAGCAAAAATAATAAATCTTTGAAGTTTGTATTATTTGTTTTTTAAAGAGAGTTGAAAAAATACTTGATTTACAACTTGAAAAGATTACTTTATTGGGCTAATCTGAAAAAATAAATCAGATCCTAGAAAAAGAGGAAACAATTCCCAAATAACTTAAAAATT
>CAUYQU010002923.1:0-25672 GCA_963574635.1 Cheracebus regulus
GGGGGGAGATAGCATGGGGAGAAATGCCAGATATAGGTGAAGGGGAGGAAGGCAACAAATTACACTGCCACGTGTGTACCTATGCAACAATCTTGCATGTTCTTCACATGTACCCCAAAACCTAAAATGCAATAAAAAAAATAAAAAAATAAAAAAAAAAACACCCCAAATAGTCCATGTGTTTCATCTTGTTGGAAAATGTAGCTGTCAAAATGGTTCATTTACAGTGAATCAATGGTGCTCTAAATGTGCTGGAAAATGGATATTGTATGGATGGAATAAAAACCCAAGTAGGAACACTGTCAATAAATGTTTACACACCAAGTCTACAAACATTAAATATCATACATGATAGAATTTTTCTCACCTCGTAATTTATCTCAATTTTTCCATTACTTTCTTTCATTTTCTCTTCTAGCTTTACTCACAGACAAGCCTCCCAAGCCATTGTTCCCCATGGAGAATCAGCCAAGTGTTATAGATGTCCAGCTGGGTAAGTCCCCTTCTGGGCATAATGGATCCTAAAGTTGCTCTCTGTTAACAGATGGGGAAAATTGCATCAACCAGGAAAGGTTTATTGCCACTGTTATTACATGCAAATTAATTTACATTCTGCTCATTTATAACCCTAGAGTTCAGTGCAATAGCAGTTTAAGGAAATGAGTTTGTGTTGCATCAAAGAATGGTAATATTAATTAGTCACACTGGGTACTAAGTGTGCTGTATGACAGTTTTTTAACTCTATGAACGATAGATGCATGAGGGTCTTGCACTGGTGATTGGTACAGAAAACTTTTCATACATGTCAGCCAAAATTTTTGTTTGGACAACATTAACTCCTGAAGACCAAGCACTTCTTAAAATAAAACACAGCCCTTTGATTTAACCTTTAAAATGATTTGATAATGTTATTTTCAATGGCACAATCCAGAGCCATTTAAAGCTTGTTTTTAGGTTGGGATCCTGAACATTTGTGAATCATATGATGTTGTGAAAAGTGATATGTTGATTTCTGAGTGCTACTGTCCTTTTACATACTCAAATAAGGACACAAGGTGTTACACCTCTTTTTAGAGCTACTGGTAATCCTAGTAATTTTAAGTGCTGTAAGCTAAAAATTCAGAGGCCTGCTAGAATTTCTTTCAAACTGTGGCCTTAATTTAAATCATGTCACTTAACATTTGCAAGATTTCATCTGTCTTAGATTTCATTCTAGTATTCTAAATTTCTTCAATTCTATACAAAAGAACCACAAGACAACTGAATAAATATGCTTTAAATGTATTTGGCTTATACTGAGTATATGATTTATTGATATTTGTGACCATAGTAGTCTCAATCAGTTATACAACCAGGGTAGGTAAATTGATCACAATATTTCACTCTCTTAGAAAGGTTTTGTTTTGTTTAATTTTTAATTATTGTGAGTGCCTAGTAGGTGTGTATATGGAGTACATGAAATATTTTGATACAGATATACAATGTATAATAATCACATCAGAGTAAATGGGGTATCCATCACCTCAAATATTTATTCTTCCTTTGTGTTATAAACAATCTGGATACAATATTTTAGTTATTTTAAGATGTTCAATAAATTATTGTTGACTGTAGTCACCCTGTTGTGCTATCAAATACTAGATCTTATTCATTCTATCTAACTATATTCACATACCTATTAACCATTCCTACTTCCACCACACACAATACCCTTCCTAGCCTCTGGATACTATTGTTCTACTTTCTATCTCCATGAGTTCAATTGTTTCAATTTTTTGGCTCCCCAAAATAAGTGAGAACATGTGAAATTTGTCTTTCTGTTCATGGTTCATTTCACTTAACGTAATGGCATCCAGTTTCACCCATGGTGTTGCAAATCACTGGATTTCATTCTTTCTTATGACTGAATAGTACTCCATTGTGTATATGTACCACATTTTCTTTATCCATTTGTCTGTTGATGGGCACTTAGGTTGCTTCCAAATCTTGGCTATTGTGAATAGTGCTGCAGTAAACATTGGAGTACAGATATCTCTTTGATATACCGATTTCCTTTCTTCTGGATATATGCCTAGCAGTGGGATTGCTGAATCACATGGTAGCTCTACTTTTAGTTTATCGAGGAACCTCCAAACCATTCTCCATGATGGTTGTACTAATTTATATTCCCACTAACAGTGGACATTTTGGTTCCCTTTGCTCTATATGCCAGAATTTGTTATTGCCTCTCTTTTGGATGAAAAATGTTTTAACTGGGGTGACATGATACCGCCTTGTAGTTTTTGCAAGTTTTGACTCAACTTTTGATCTTTACAATTCAATTGGGATTGTTGGGAGCTTATTTATTATCTTGAAAATAAGAGAGAGAAAATTATATTCCTAATGTTGTTCATTCCTCTGAAATAAAATATAGCACATTGTAATTTTCATATACAGCCTAGAAATGTGAGTGCCAAAGTTAAGCATTTTTAAACAAAACAAAAAGAAAGTAATAAACATGTTGTCAAGAGTGGACTGTGGAAATGGGGAATATTTTATAAATAATGAAGTATTAGACTGTGGCTTCTTATGTCCCCTTTATTATTTTGCAGTCATTATATTTTGTTAGAGACAACTCTAGATATGCTGACATTCTTACTGACTGTATGATATGGTTTACTTATATATCTCCACCTCAAACTGGGATAAAAATATTCCAAGGGAAGTTTGTGGTTCCAGGGGTTACATGGAGCCATAAGATGATCTTCTCTCATTAGTTTACATGGAAATTCAGGTGGATAAATTGTTTTCATACACACACACACACACACACACACACACACACACACACACACACACATAAAGGAGTAGAAAGCAACATTTGCATAAAAAATGTATATGATCAAATTCACAAATAAAATGTGAGTAAATTTTACGTTTGTGGTCCCTGGAGGAATACCCTCTTTACTCTCCTCTACTATTAGGCACATTTCAACAGCAAAGTTTGAAAAGTACTGATTCAAAGTAAGGAGAAGGACCCTTATAGAAGATACATTCCATTCAGATTCACTGTGTGCAACACCTGTATGTACTTTTCAGGATATCTACAAGATGTGTACTTTGTATAAACCTGTATTCTAATGTAGATATATATGCCAAAATACCCTACCAAATACTACCATCCTATAAGATTACTAAAATAATTTACTTCCAATTTACAATCGATATATGGCTGAACTTGTTGGGTTTTAGTTTGTAACACAATTGGAAACAACTTTATTGGCAGAAAGATGGAGACCTGCTTATTTTTCATCCCAGAAAGTCTGTTACTCTGAGATGTTAAACAACCATATAATTCAGAGAAAGAAAAACAAAATCAGTCAAACAAGATCTTTGGCATTTCAAGGAGCATATGACTGATTAATTTTAAGTGATTTTAACTCTTCCAAGGATTTATTTAGCATCATTTATTCACAATTGGAAATCATTTTGTAAGTTGCTCTTATACCTCTATAGTCAGGTAATATTATGAGCATTATAAATGTCAAAGAGCTCCTCAGTGTCAGCAGGAGGTCTGCAGTGAGAATCATGAGACATTAGAAAATGCCAGTTGTAAAAGAGATAGAGAAAGATAACTGACACTATTGGATATCTCTGTCTATGTCTGGAAAACTTTCAGAATTCAGTAAGGTAATAAAAACTTCTAGAAATTGTCTTACTTCAGTTTCTGAAGCTTATCAAACACATTCAGCTCTGGACATCCTCAAGCTAGAACTAAAACTAGAACATCCAAAAAATACAAAAATCCAATCCATATGGCTAAACATATTGGGTTTCCCAAATCCCATTACTTAAAATTTTAGACGACATTGTGGTAGATTAAATTTGGCCATAGATTTTTGGCTACTCCCAATATATAAACTTAATTTTTCATTCTTCTTCCATTGATTCTGGGTTGGTCTTTGGGACATACTTGACCAATAGAGTGTGGCAAAAGTGATGTTCTGAAATTTTAGAGGCTGGATCAAAAGAAACTTGTAACTTCTGTTCTGGTCTTTTGGTACACTCTGAAACCACTAGGCTGTTCGAAGTTTAAGCCACATAGAGAGGCACTAGAGGATGAGATACAATATGGTGGGAGAGAGAGGTCAGTTAGCACTAAGGCACCAATATAAGTGAAGAAGACATCTTGGAAGTGGATCCTCCAGCCCCAGCTTCCCTGGCTTATGCCATGTAGGTCAGAGAAAAACCACTGAGCTGAACTCTTCTAAAATTTATGACCCCAAAATTCATGAACAAAATAAAGTGGTTGTCATTGGCCATTAAGTTAGGGTTAGTTTGTTAAGTAATAGTAGATAACCTGAACAAACATTAGTTAGTTTATCTAGAGCATTATTAATTTTATTTTTCCCATGAACAAGAATTTCATGCAGCTGTTTTATGCAAAATGAGACACATTTTAGGGAATACTTGAATATTGGCTTCAAGGTAGTTTTAGAAAACATGGCCTGGAATAATTGTTTATGTGTTCGAGGGTTACAATCTGTTCTCAGTTTTGAATATTTCTAAAAGGAATTCAGTAAATGAAAAATTTCAATAGAAATAAATACTTTTCATACATGGAGTTGGCATCAGTACAGATATTTTGTTGTGTCTCTAGAGGAAAATAAACATCTTGACTTTCTCTCTCCTATAGTATAAGCCATTAGTCATCTGCAAAGTTCTAGAAATTTACATACATTTTTGCTGACTTAGTGATGACAGTTTGGTTGTTGCTGAATTGTGTTCACAATGTAATGCTGAAAGAAGATTAATCTTCACCAAATAACCATATATTTTGAGATGATAAACACATTCTTAACAAAATAATCTGAAAACTATTGCTCTCACAAAGCAAGTCTATGTAACTAAAGTTCCCTCTGGTAATATAAGATACATAAAATATAAAACAATGTACAACACACACATTAAAAATTCCAATTTGGTCGTGTTATCCCTTATTTTTTTCTCTCTCCGAAGATAAATTTAGCTTTAAATCCAAGAAATACTCCTTGACTATACCAAGGCTAATTCTTTTCTCAACAGTTGAAAAAAAATATATTTTCAATGATTTTTCTAAGTAAAACAACACTGTATTACAATATATAAACTTATTTTTCACCTTTAATACCAATGTATTAAAATATTATAAGGACATGTGCCCAATTTGATACATATTCATACTAGACAGACCCTTTTTCATTTACTGCTTTTTTTCATAATACCTAAGTGCATGCTTTACAAAGTGTAACATACTCCTAGAAACTTTAAAAAAGTCATGAACAAATTTGCATGAAATATTTGGGATCTGCCATCTAATTTTAATTAAAGGTGAGTTTGAAAATGTGTCCTGTTCTTCTGAATGATGATAATTTCTTTTCCTTTCTTTTCTTTTCTTTACTTTCTTTTCTTTTCTTTTCTTTTCTTTTGTTTTTTTTTCTGAGACAGAGTCTTGCTCTTTCACCCAGGCTGGAATGCAGTGCTGCGATCTTGGTTCACTGCAACCTCCACCTCCCAGATTCAAGTGATTTTCCTGCCTTAGCCTCCCGAGTAGCTGGGATCACAGGCACATGCCACCATGCCCAGCTAATTTTTCTATTTTTAGTAGAGATGGAGTTTTGCTATGTTGGCCAGGTTGGCCCCAAACTCATGAACTCAGGTGATCCTCCTTCCTTGGCCACCCAGTGTGCTGGGATTACAGGTGTCAGTCACCACGCCCAGATGATAATTTTCTTCTTGGAAGTTTCTTAAGACGTAAAATAAGCTAGACAGTATTAGGCAGAAAATACATATAAACATTTACTTTCTTTCTCTGTGTGAATCAAAAAGGAGGCCTGAGGAGCCTAAAGTAGATCAGAAAAACTCAGACACATGGAACAGTCCAAGCTAATTGGATTACTTCAGATGTTTCAAAAAGCCAATAGTTCATCTCTAGACAAATCTGATCCAGTATAAAAGATTTTTCTTCTTTTATATTCTCATTCAGAATTTATTTTATTTTTACAGGCTATTCAAATTCAAATTACATGACTGTGTTATGTGCTATTGGCTCAAATTGTCTCTCTGTGTATAAGAAGTGTTAATCTTCATCAGAAATTGATTTCCCTACCATATCAGTTTCTACTGAAAATTAGATCAGATCCCCTAAGAGACAAATGTAAGAGACTCTACAAGAGAACATATCAAAATATAACATTTAACTCAACACTCAGGACTAGAAGGCAAACAAATAACTAATTTAATCCTAAATTAGGAAATTAGCTATTCAACCAAATCTATGTTGTTTATAAACCTTTATTTACCTGAAAACATTTATTGAGTTCTTACTGGATGCCAGTATATTAGATCCTGAAGATATAGAGGTGAATTAAATGATTTTCTTGGCCTTAAGGAGTTCTCAATCTAGTGGGGAAACAGTTGTGTATAAGTAGAATTGCATCGCAGTATGAGAACTGCAAAAAGAAGGGGAAAGGGGAATGCTTTTTTATTTTTGTGGCAGGACCTCATATATTAAAGGTTCTATGTGCTTAGGCTTTCACTTATTACAATGACAAAACTCTGTAACTTCAACATAATTACTACATTTATCTGAAAATAATTAGGAATTACTAAGAATAGAACCTTTTGAACATAAATTCCACCATTTGCTTTAATGTGGCAAATACTAAAAATATAAACTTTTGATACCCTTGAATCAATTCAGTTTAACAAAATGAGTCAACTCCTTCTAAAGTTGACATAAAATGAACAATCCACAGCAAGTAACCAACTGAGCTAAATGTCAAACCAGAATTATTGTTAATACAAATAGTAATACATGATTATTTCATTAGCTGGATCGTAACTTGATGTATGCATTGTATGTATAATGGTGGAAGCAAGGGATTTCTTTTAATTCTTTATATCATATTCTTAACCTCTTAGTTTCAAATAACTCCTTAAAAACTTTTACATAATCCTGAGTAAGTGAACACTGTGAAGAGTTTGGAGAGTAAGAAGGAGGGTATTATGAACTTACTCAGCTTTCTTGGCATACATAATTGGAGCTAGTTCACGGCAGCATTTCCTCATCCTTGTAGACATTCTAGGGCTAGTGAGTTGTTTCCAAAAGACCTATTTATTCAGGATAACACGCACAAGCTTAGCATGGGCCACCCCAAGCTGAAAACTGTTCTATTTCCCAGATTATACAACATGTGCATTATTTACAACTTTGGAAAATCTAGGCCAAGCCTTTTCCCTAAGAGTTGGCTGCAGTATTAATGATTAAGACTGAAACTTGTTCCCTTACTTTGTCTTAAATTTTTGTAACACCTATGCATGTTTTGAGATTTTTAAGAATGAAATGGGAAAAAAGTTAACAGTTTACTAAAGAGTATCTGGTTATAATCTAATAATGTGATTATGAACATCTCTTAAATAGCATGATTGTTAACCAGTCCTCTTCCTCTGTGCATACATTGGTATTTGGGGGCATTGCTTAAGCTTATGTCTCATTGAGATACTATTATAAGCTTGATTGTGTTTCATCATATTTTTAAAAAGCTGAAACCATGATTTAATATATTTGGAACCAAAATTATTTGAGAATTTACTAGATACTAGGCACTACCATGGGCATTTGTACATACACTGTTTTATATGTCGTAAGAGCTCAAAGTAGTAGCAGGTATTGTTGAATTATTTTGCATATGAGGAAATGTGTAGCCACAGACAGTTGCAATAACTTACACGATGTTACATAATTAGTAAGAGACAAAGAAGGAATTTCAACCAGATCTGTTTCACTCCAAAGTATTTTCTTTTTATTACAGCACACTGGGTATGGTAACATTATCTAGACCCCAAACTCCATCCTAGGACAAAACTATCAGTTTAATAAGGACAGCTAAATAATATTAACAACTATAGTAATTATTATTTAATAATAGCTCTATTACAAATAATAATATAATTATTCTACTTAGTATTATAATTTAATGATATTTCTAGTACTGCTAAGAATAGTAATTATTATTATAATAATGTTTCCTTAATAGTAATAGTACTACTAATTATTATTATTTGTACTGGTAGTATCAGTAGTAGTAGTAGTAGCAGTAGTGGAGCTGTCATTTCTTGATTGCTTACAAGGTCCTATGTACCATATTAAATACTTTATATAGATTATTTTATTTAATCCTCCCAATAACTCTGTGTTGAACCCAACTACTTACCTCATTTTAACAATTTTATTATTATATTAGTCATATACTATACAATTGGTGATTTAAAACATCTATTTTAATGATTTTTAGTATATTCATGAAGTTGTGCAAGCATCACCACAATTTCAGAACATTTTCAACACCCCAGAAAAAAATTATGTAACCATTGACATTCACTCCTCAGTCCCTCATCCTTACCCCTTTCCTCAGATTTCGGTAGTCATTAATCAACTATCTGTAACTATAGATTTGCCTATTCTGGATATTTAATACAAATATACAACATGTAGCCTTTTGTGATTGGCTTCTTACATTTAACATGTGATTATCAAGGTTCAATCATCGTTATTGCATGTGTAAGTATGTACTTCATTCCTTTTTATTGCCAAATAATAATCTACCACATTTTATTTATTCATTCATTAGTTGAGGGATATTTGGATCATTTGTACTCTGTGTCTCTTATGAATAATGTTGCTGTGGGCATCCATGTACACATTTATGTGTGGACATATGTTTTCATTTCTCTTGTGTATACCTAGGAGTAGAATTGCTGGATCATTTGGTCATTCTATGTTTAACCTTTTGAAGAATTACCAGGCTGCTTTCCAAAGTGACTGTACCATTTTACATTCCTACAAGCAATGAAGAAGAGTTCCGATTTCTCTATATTTTTGAAAGGACTTCTTTTTTTTTTTTTACCTTATTCTAATGTGTACGTAGTACTATTATTGTTGAAACTGGATTTTTTAATTTATATTTCTCTAATGGTTAATTTTATTGAGCATTTTTTCATGTGCTTGTTGACCATTTGTGTCTTTGGAGAAATGTCTATTACCCATTTTTTAAATGAGGAAAATGGGCTCAGAGAAGTTATAAAAACGTATCCAAGCTAGTAAGCAGCTTAAAAGTAGTGAAGATAAAGTCACTGTTAAATCTTAGCCATAATGTCTATTAATATTAGTACTATTGTTTACATGGTCCTCTTGTACGTGGGACTTACTTCTGCCCTTTCTTAAAATAGATTTTTGGACAGAAGGTGAGTGATCATATATGTAGAAGTTAAAAGGATGTCTAGTGTGATTTGATTCAGTGAGAAAATAGAAATTATTGAGAGAGCATTGCTTTAACTTTAAATCTTTGTTAACTTAGGCAACAAGTCCCTTTTAAATAGTAAACTAATTTGTAAGCAGTAGATATGCCTGAAAACTGGCTGTGAAGCACAAGGCAGTATAGGAAAGTTTTCTGGAGGGATTTACAGTATACTTAAATGGCCAAAAAAAAAAAGTATGTAACCCAGCATTTGAATAGAAATTAAGACATTCATCTGTATCATTAAAGGATAGGAAGGATAGATTAGAGACTTAAAATTCAGTTGGAGAACTCCCCACTGTTTGAATTTATTAGGAATGTGTGTCAACTGAGTGCAATATTCCCCAAAAGCATATGATGTCTGTGTTTATATCAATACAATCAGCTTTGCAGCACTTCTCAGCAGTTTCATATTCTTACCCATCTTATTCAGTGGATTCTTTCTAAAGATCTGGAAAAGAAAAAAAACTACAAATTTTGACTATGTCTAAAATGCCACATGAACCGGAGGGAAAAAAAAAAAAAACAGAATTACTTAAGAACTCCTATTTCAATTCAAATATTTTATATAATTTTATGTAAAGGCAGATTTTATAGGCAAAATTGTAGAAAATTGAGTAAACTATTATCTAGCTTATTTATAATTAAAGTTGAAGGGTATTCTCAGAAGTGAGATAGAGGGTAGCTTTGTAGCATATAGATAATTCCATTAATTGTGCTCTACATTTCATTTAAATAAATCTGGCTTAAACTTTGGAAGGTCTTTTGCTCCTTTAGTAATAGCTCTTTCCAAAAAATTACTTAGATATATCAGGAGTGGGATATAAATATTTGGTCCTTTTTTGAGGGGTCAGGGTCTCACTCTGTCACCCAGGCTAGTGTGCAGTATCATGATTCTGGCTCACTGCAGCCTCAAACTCTTGGGCTCAAATGATCCTCCTGTCTCAACTTCCTAAGTCACTGGCACTACAGCGACACATCACTATGCCTGGAGAAGTGATTTTTAACATTTTTTTGTTGAGCCAGAGTCTACACAGAATAAGGACAAGGCAAGAGATCCGGAAAAAAAAAATACTTAGAGATCTGTGAAACTACAACTAGTAGTTTATGGTCAAGGTAGTAACTTAGAGTTTGGAAGCTTAGATGTTGCAGAAGCCCCACAAGGTGGTATGCAAAGAGGTCAGGTCAGAGAGAACACTGATCTTCGGTTTCTAGCAAGGCGGAAAAGTCAAAGGCTGAAAGCCATCACAAAAACAGGCAACAAATGGATACTGAAAGATCAAAGACAGTGGTACTAAACCTGTAAGAGTTGACTCTTGATTCCCACAAGAGAAAGGTATTGTCAGTGTGGTCATAGCCACTGAAAAGTAAAGTTTGAAAGAACTGGGTCTTAGAGTGATGCAAAAGAGAACACACCTGGCAATGAAGATCAGTTAAAGAAAGTCCTTTGATTGAAAAAAGAAACTCCTTCAAAAAGAGTAGGAGGTAAACTTGGCTTTATACCAGTTCTGATAAAAAGTCTACTCTTTGCCAATATCTGAATTTCAAAAATTGAATTAATAGTATATGCATCAGGTTCACAAAAAAGTTTTGATTTTGTTTATAAATGCAATATTAACCTAGGAGGAGAGCTTATATATACTGAAATTTGGTATATATTTGTAAGATACTTCTTTTTCAAGAACAGGAGGAATTCTGACTCACTGAGGGCCTGTATCAATGTCATTTATTTTCCTTAGATGTGAAGGTGTTGATTGTATACCTGTTACTATAATGATGATTTTACATTTGTTGTCAAGTTGTTTGATAAAATTTTAACTTGGTGAGATGACAATCATGGTGTATCTCAAGGCTGACTGTTGGCAAAAGAACAAAAGGAATGTGAACATGTGATGGAGAGGAGGCCTACGACAAAGGACAGGGAAAATTTTCTTAAGGTATAATTTGAAAACTCCTGTAAACCCAAAATAAAATTCTAGACACTCCTCCCTACCACAACCATCTGAATGGACTCCTCCTCTCTGCCAGAACATTCCAAAGTTAACCTGAAAAACTGGTTCAGGCCATGACAGGAAGAGAGGGTTGGACATGTCTCATTTATGCCCTACTCCCTTTTGGAATTCAGGAAATATTGACCAGCATTTAACATTAACACAGACCGTAAGTCTGTTAAGAAGCATACACTCTATTCTCTCTGAAGCCTGCTTCCTGGAGGCTTCATCTACATGATAAAACTTTGATATCCATAACCCCTTATTACAACCCACATATTTTTTGATTGATAATAACTTTCAACCAATTAACAATCAGAACATTTAAAAAATCTACCTATAAGCTGGAAGCTCCCTGCTTCAAGTTATTCCATCATTCCAGACCAAACCAATGTATATCTTACATGATTGACGTCTTATGTCTTCCTAAAATGGATAAAACTAGGCTGTGCCCTGACCACCTTGGGTACATAGTCTTAGGATTTCCTGAAGGCTGTGTCACAGGCCATTGGTCACTTATATTTGGCTTAGAGTAAACCTCATCAACTATTTTATAGAGTTTGATTCTTTTTGTTGACACTCCCTTAGCTCAATTATAAGAAAATGAAAGGTCTTTAGAAAGAAAAAGAATCATGCTAACTCTACATAAGATAATTAAAGAAGATAGAGGGTTGACTTTGACAATAGTACTTCATATTTATGCAGTATATCTTTCCAAGGCATTCAAATCATGTTTTCAGACATCATTTAATTAATTTCTTTAATAGTTCTGTAAAGTAGGATGAGTGTAAGATATAATTAACCATTGACACATGCAGTGATTAAGGTTTTTGAGACACCCACAGGCAGTTTAATTGAGCATACTAGTGAGGAATCAGCTAGATCAGTAGTGAATAAATGATTATTAGCCTGATCATTATTAGTCAGCTCAGAATTTCTATAACTCTGCTATTATGTATGTACACATATGACTGCTATTATATATATGTAAACATATACAAATTTGTAGCAGGGATGATTTATGTACTCACTTCTGTCTGTGTTTCCACTTCCTTTTTCTGTCAAATAGTTTGCTTATTAATCTAATAACAGCTGTTCTTATGAGTGACCACTTTGTATATAAAGTAGCTCTTGAACTTTACAGATTGCCACTCTGCTTGCATTTACTTTTTGGTTCTCAATGTTGATTCCTGTGATTTTAGTTTTTATATCATTTTGATGTACAAAGAACTTTTAAAAATACACTTATGGGGTATATATGACATTTCAAACCATACAATGTATAATGATCAGATCAAGACAATTAGCCAGGGAAATGCAAATCAAAATCAAAACAAAGTATCATATCATCCCAGTTAGGATAGCTATTATTAACAGGAAAAAAAATAACAAATGCTGGTGAGGATTAGAAGATACTACTACAAACAATTATAAAAACTGAATAACTTTGTCAACAAATTGGAAAACCTAGAGGAAAAGACTTAATTCCTAGATACATACAACCTACCAAGATTGAACCAGAAAGATATAGAAAACTTGAACAGATGAATAATGAGTAAGGTTATTGAATCAGTAATAAAACCACCCAACAAAGAAGATCCCAGGACCAAATGGCTTTACTGGATAATTCTACTAAGAACTAATTGACAATATTAATAATAAATGTTAATTATATACATTTACAATAATTAAAGAAGAATTAATTCCAATTTTTCTTAAACTCTTCCAGAAAATTGAAGAGGAGGGAATACTTCCAATCTCATTCAACATTACCTTAATACTAAGGCCAGATAAAAACACTAAAAGAAAAGAAAACTATAAGCTAATAACTCTGATCAATATAAATGCAAAAGTCTTCAACAAAATACTAGCAAACTGAATTCAACAGCACATTAAGATGATCATACATCATGACCAAGTGAGATTTAACACTGGAATGCAAGGAAGTTTTAACATATGAAAATCAGTCAATGTGGTATATTACATTAGCAGAATAAAAGATAAAAATCTTTAGAACACATGAACGTCTCAATAGATACAAACAAAGCATTTGACAAAATTCAACAACCTTTCATGATGAAAACACTCAACAAAATGAAAGCCATATATGAAAATAACCTACAGCTAACATTATATTTGAAGATGAAAAAGCAAAAGCTTTTCCTCTAAGATGAAGGACAAGGCAAGTATGCCTACTCTTGTCACTTCTCTTCAATATAGTAATGGAAATCCTTGCCAGAACAGTCAGGCAAGAAAAAGAAATAAAGGCAATCAAATCAGAAATAAAAAAGTAAAAGCATCTCTGTTAATAAATGGCATAATCTCAGAGGTAGAAAATCCTACCGATTCCACTAAAAGTTAGAACTAATAAATTTATCAAATTGCAGGATAAAAAATCAATATATAAAGATCATATGCATCTTCATAGACTAAGAATAAATGATCCACAAATAAAACTGTGAAAACAATGCCATTTATAATAGTGTGGAAAAGAATAAATAACTTAGGAATAAACTTAACTGAAAAGGGGAAAGATTTTTGTATTAAAATCTACAAAACATTGCTGAGATAAAGAAGGCACAAATAAATGAAAAGACACCTCACATTTATGGATTAGAAGTCTAGTATTATTAAAATGTTCATAATTACCCAAAGTGATCTTCAGATATAAGGCAATCCTTATGAAAATCCCAGTGACTTTTTTTTCAGAAGTAGATAAATTAATCCTAAAATTCATGTGGAAACACAAAGGTCCCCAAATAGACAAAACAATTTAAAGAAAAAACAGCAAAGCTGAGGCCTCAAACTTCCTGACTTGAAAACATACTACAAAGCTACAGTAAACAAAACAGTGTGATACTACCACAAGGACAGATAAGTAGAACAATGGAACAAAATTAAAAACCCAGATATAAACCCACATGTAATTGATCAAATGATCTTCAACAAATGTACCATGACTATACAATGAGAAAAGGATAATCTCTTAAACCAGGGAGTTCCTAACCCCTGGGGCCACAGAGTGGTACCAGTAACTGTGCATGTGAGGGAATTAGCTTGTATGCTCCTTATGAGGCTCTAACTGATGTCTGATGATCTGAGGTGGAACAGTTTCGTCCTAAAACCATCCTCCCAACCCTGCCCCTGTCCATGGAAAAATTGTCTTCCATGAAACTGGCCCTTGGTTCCAAAGAGGTTGGGGAAACAAATGATCTTGGGAAAACTGAGTATCAATATGAAAAATAATGAAATTAGACCCCTTCTCTTATACCATATACAAAAAAGTCAACCAAAATGCACTGAAGAATTAAACATAAGACCTGAAACTATACAATGACTAAAGGAAAATGCAGGAGAAATTTGTAACGTTGTTTTTGGCAATGACCTTTTAGATGTGACATCAAAAGTATAGGCAACAGAAGCAAAAATAGACAAGTGGGACTGCAGAAAAGTAAACAGCTTCTATGCAGCCAAGGAAATAATGCAGCCAAGCAGAATGAAAAGACAACCTACAGAATGGGAGAAAATATTTGCAAACGATATACTTAACAAAAGGCTAATATGTAAAGTATCTGAGTAACTCATACAACTTAATAACACACAAAAAAAACAGCAAAAATAAACTTATTAACTATAGATAAAAACCTTGAATAAACATTTCTCACAGAAGACATACAAGAAGTCTACAGGTGTATGAGAAGATTAGTGATCAATATCACTAATCATCAGGGAAATAAAAGTGAAAACCATAGTGACCTATAACACCTGTTAAGATGGCTATTATTATCAAAAGCAAAAAGAAGAGAGAGAGAGAAAAAATAAGTGCTGGTAAGGATATGGCAAAATTGGAAAGCTTGTGTATGATTGGTGAGAATGTAAAATGTACAGCCTCCATGGGAAACAGTACGGCAATCCTTTAAAAATTAAAAATAAAACTACCATATAATCAAGCAATCCCACTTGTAAGTATTTGTCAAGATGTGGAAACAATGTAAACATCCATCTGCAGATTAATGGATAAATAAAACGTGGTAGATACATACCATGGAATATCATTTACATTTGAAAAAGAAGAACATCTTGTCATACATGACAACATGGGTGAACCTTGAAGACATGCTTAGTGAAATAAGCTGGTCACAAAAAGACAAATACTGCATGATTCTTCTTACATGCCAGGCACTGGTAGAAGTAGAAATGGGAAATTGCTCTTCAATGGGTATGGAGTTACAGTCATTCAAGATGAAAAAGTTTTAGAGGTCTGCTGTACAATAATGGATATATAGATAACAATGCCATATACTTACACATTTGTTAAGAGGGTAGACTTCATGTTATATGTTAGTTACTTCAATGGAAAAAAAAAAACAAATATACAAAACAGTTGGTGAGACGTGTTCTAAAAGAGATTTGTTGACTCAGAAACCTAAGGCTTAAAGTATACTGTTCCCTCTACCTTGTCTTACATATTGTGCCAACAATGCTTAGAGATCTTCCTACTTAGACTCTTCTATATTATTGATTTAGTAACTTCAAATTATGATCCCATATTTTTGCTAGGACAAGTATCACAATCAATTCCAAACTGATCTCTTTGTCTCTTCTTTCTCATCTTTAGTAAATTGTCATCACTATAACCAGAAAAAAATTCTATGTTAAAATGTAAATCTTACATATCTCTCCTGATTCAATCTCTTATATAACTCTCCTTTATTTGCCTAAAGGAGAAGACACTAATTATTTACCTTGATTATTGCTTGCCACCTACTTCTTCAGTCCCATCATTCTAGCTCTGCCAAACTGTTTTATTTTTTCTCAAGCAGGAAATCATATGCCTCCTCACTCCCAACCTCCTGGTTGTTGTATACCAATGTTGAGTTTATCATCACTTCCCAATGATATCTTTCCTGATCCCTGATCTGCAATCCCAGGAAGAAAATATGTTTCCTTTTTATGTCCCTACTATCCCTGATGAATTCTCCTGTCCCAACATGTATACTTTTTAATTGTATCTTCATTTGTTGATATGTCTGTATCTCTTACTAGACTGTAAAATTGATAGTTAGTGTTTTCTTCAGCATTTATTTTCCAGCAATCAGCACTGTGCCTGATGCTCAGTAAACGTCTGTTTTATGTATGTATGCACAGTCATATGTATGAACAAATGCACAGATATATGAATGAATGAAAAAAACAAGTGAATAAATTTCTGTGATAACTAAATTTCAGATGGTTGGCAACATCCCTGACTACAGCCCTCCCATTAATTTCCTTATATTTTATGAATCCAACTTTACTTTAGAAAACAACCTTGTGATTGTATTTAGTGCCATCAGGAACCATAAAATCTTGGCCTTGTGTAATGGCTCACGTCAGTAATCTTAGTACTTTGAGAGGCTGTGGTGGGCGGATTGTATGAGCCCAGGCGTTTAAGACCAGCCTGAGCAACATGTTGAAACCCTCACTCTACAAAAAATACAAAAATTAGCCAGCATGGTAGTGTGTGCCTGTGATCCCAGCTACTCAGGAGGCTGAGCTGAGAGGATCACTTCAGCCCTGGAGGTCAAGGCTGCAGTGACCCTCACTTGCACCACTGCGATAACAGCCTAGGTGATGGGGTGAGACCCTCTTTCAAACAACAACAAACCCATAGAGTCTTTAAATTGGAAGGAAACTCCAGCCAATATAATAAATAACCACAAATAACAGTGACTTAACATAGGAAAAGTTTATTTCTTGCTAGTACAAAGTCCAATTGGGTATTCATGTCACTTCCTATGCAGTTCAAACTTTTTCTACCTTGTGGCTTTGACATCCCCTAGTGACCCTTCAGTCTTCTGGATCCTCCAAACTTATCTAGACAAGAGAGAGAATGTGGAAGGTTGCAATATTGTTTTTAGGCTCCAGAACAGAAAGTAGTACACATTACTTCCAACCATATCATATTCAGAGTTCATCACATGACCAAAATAATATCAAGGAAGGTTGCATAAAATAGAAGAACACATGGATATGGGTGAGAACTGGCTGTCCCAATAGCCGTCATCTAGTCCTAACTGATGTAGGAATACCTCTGGGAGCATCCCTAAGAATATTGTTTACAAGAGTGTTCTATGACAATGGAGAACACATTATATCCACAAGGCATCCTATTCAATTATTGTATATTTATTGTCATCAGAAAGTTCCCTTCATGCTAAACGATAATCTCACTCTTGTGGCAAGACAGAGTAAACCTATTTTTCTTCCATATAGTCCTTCAAATACTTAAATAAATTAGCAGGATCCGTCCAGCGTCCTATATTCTCTAAGATAAATATTTACAATTCTTGATAATTTCTTTTTTTCATATATATATTATTGCACTTTAGATTCTGGGGTACATGTGCAGAACATGCAGGATTGCTGCATAGGTACATACATGGCAACATGGTTTGTGCCTCCATCCATGTCACCTATATCTGGCATTTCTCCCCATGTTATTCCTCCCCAACTCCCTGCCCCCTGCTGTCCTTCCCCTAGTCCCCCCTAACAGACCCCAGTGTGTGATGCTCCCCTCCCTGTGTTCATGTGTTCTCATTGTTCAACTCCCACCTAGAGTGAGAACATGCACTGTTCGATTTTCTATTCTTGTGCCAATTTGCTGAGAATGATGGTTTCCAGATTCATTTATGTCCCTAGAAGGGACACAAACTCATCCTTTTTTATGGCTGCATAGTATTCCATGGTGTATATTTAACACATTTTCCTTGTCCAGTCTATCATCGATGGGCATTTTGCTTGGTTCCAGGCCTTTGCTATTGTAAACAGTGCTGCAATGAACATATGTGTGCATGTGTCTTTATAATAGAACGATTTATAATACTTTGGGTACATACCCAGTAATGAGATTGCTGAGTCAAATGGAATTTCTATCTCTAGGTCCTTGAGGACTCGCCACACTGTCTTCCACAATGGTTGCACTAATTTGCATTCCCACCAACAGTGTAAAAGTGTTCCTGTTTCTCTACATCCTCTCTAGCATCTGTTGTCTCCAGGTATTTTAATGATCGCCATTCTAACTGGTGTGAGATGGTATCTCAATGTGGTTTTGATTTGCATTTCTCTAATAACCAGGGATGATGAGCATTTTTTCATGTTTGTTGGCCTCATATATGTCTTCTTTTGAAAAGTGTCTGTTCATATCCTTTGCCAACTTTTGAGTGGGTTTGTTTGTTTTTTTCTTGTAAATCTGTTTTAGTTCTTTGTAAATTCTGGATATTAGCCCTTTGTCAGATGGGTAAATTGCAAAAAGTTTTTCCCCTTCTGTTGGTTCCTGGTTCAGTCTAATGATTGTTTCTTTTGTTGTGCAGAGCTCTGGAGTTTAATTAGGTCCCATTTGTCTATTTTGGCTTTTGTTGTCAATGCTTTTGGTGTTTTAGTCATGAAGTCCTTGCCTATGCCTATGTCTTGAATGGTTTTGCCTAGGTTTTCTTCTATGATTTTTATGGTGTTGGGTCTTATGTTTAAGTCTTTTTAATCCATCTGGAGTTAATTTTAGTGTAAGATGTCAGGAAGGGGTCCAGTTTCTGTTTTCTGCACATGGCTAGCCAGTTACCTCAACACCATTTATTAAAGAGGGAATCCTTTCCGCATTGCTTGTTTATGTCAGATTTGTCAAAGATCAGATGGCTGTAGATGTGTGGCATTGTCTCTGAGGCCTCTGTTCTGTTCCATTGGTCTATATCTCTGTTTTGGTACCAGTACCATGCTTTTTTGATTACTGTAGCCTTATAGTATAGTTTGAAGTCAGGTAGCGTAATGCCTCCAGCTTTGTTCTTTTTGCTTAGAATTGATTTAGTTATGTGGGCTCTCTTTTGATTCCACATGAATTTTAAGATGTTTTTTTTTTCCAGTTGTGTCAAGAGGGTCATAGGGAGCTTGATGGGGCTAGCATTGAATGTATACATTACTTTGAGAAGTATGGCCATTTTCATAATATTTATTCTTACTAACCATGAGCATGGAATGTTTTTCCATCTGTTTGTGTCCTCTCTTATTTCCTTGAACAGTGGTTTGTAGTTCTCCTTGAAGAGGTCCTTTACATCCTTTGTTAGTTGTATTCCTAGGTATTTTATTCTATTTGTAGCAATTGTGAATGGCAGTTCATTCTTGATTTGGCTCTCTTTAAGTCTGTTATTGGTGTACAGAAATGCTTGTGATTTCTGCACATTGATTTTATATCCTGAGACTTTGCTGAAGTTGCTTATCAGTTTCAGGAGATTTTGGGTTGAGACGATTGGGTCTTTGAAATATACAATCAAGTCATCAGCAAATAGGGACAATTTGCCTTCTTCCTTTCCTAATTGAATACCCTTTATTTCATTTTCTTGCCTCATTACTCTAGGTAGAAGTTCCAATACTATATTGAATAGGAGTGGTGGGAGAGGGCATCCTTGCCTAGTGCCAGGTTTCAAAGGGAACGTTTACAGTTTTTGCTCATTCAGTATGATATTGGCTGTGGGTTTGTTGTAAATAGCTTTTATGATTTTGAGATACGTTTCATCGATAGCTAGTTTATTGAGAGTTTTTAGCATAAAGGGCTACTGAATTTTGTCAAGAATTAATATTCTTAAAAAATTCATGCTACCCAGAGCAATCTGTAGATTCAATGCAATCCCTATTAAAATTCCAATGATAGTTGGTGCAAAAATAGATAAAATAATTCAAAAAGTTGTATGGAACCACACACACACACACACACACACAAAACCTGAATAGCCAAATCAATCCTCGAGTAAGAACAGTAGTCCAGGCATTACACTACCTAATTTTGAAATATACTACATAGCTACAGTAATCAAAACAACATTATACTGGACAAAAAACAGACATAAACACCAATAGAATAGAAGGGAGCCCAGAAATAAGTCCATTCATTTATGGTCAACAGATCTTCAACAAGGATGCCAAGAACACACAGTGGGGGAAGAGCAGGCTCTGGAATAAATGGTGTTGGAAAATTATATATATGCATTCAGAAGAGTGAAATTGGACCTGTATCTCATACCACATACAAGAATCAACTCAAAATGGATTAAAGACTTAAACTTAATAACTGAAACTGTAAAAGTACTAAAAGAAAACACAGGGGGAAAGCTTCTTGAAACTGGTCTGAGCAGTGATTTTTTTGATATGACCTTAAAATGACAGGCGAAAAAAGAAAAAATAGGCAAATGCAGCAAAGAATACAATCAATAGATGAAGAAACAACCTGCAGAATGAGAGAAAGTATTTGCAAGCCATACATTTGATAGAGGGCTAATATCCAAAATATGTAAGGAACTCAACTCAATAGCAAATAAATAAATAAAACCCAATTTCGAAATGGGCAAAGGAATCTTAATAGACATTTCTCAAAAGAAGACATAAAAATTGCCAAATATATTTGAAAAAAATGCTTAACATCATAGGGATGAGGGAAATGCAAATTAAAATCACAACAAGATATCATCTCACACCTGTTAGAATGGCTATGATCAAAAAGACAAAAGATAACAAGTGTTGGTGAGGATGTAGAGAGAAAGGAACCCTTATACACTGTTAGTGGGAATGTAAATTAGTATAGCCATTATGGAAAACAATATGGAGCTCTCTCAAAAAAATTAAAAATAGAGGCCAGGCACAGTGGCTCACGCCTGTAATTTCAGTACTTTGGGAGGTCAAGGTGGGCAGATTTCTTTAGGTCAAGAGTTCGAGACCAGCCTGGCCAATGTGGTGGAACCCCATTTCTACTAAAAATACAAAAATCATCCAGGCATGGTGGCAGGCGCCTGTAATCCCAGCTACTCAGGAGGCTGAGGCAAGAGAATCACTTGAACTTGGGAGGCAGAAGTTGCAGTGAGCTGAGATGTCACCACTGCACTCTAACCTGGGCAACAGAGCGAGACTGTCTCAACAACAACAACAACAAAAATTAAAAATAGAACTACCATAGGATTCATCATCCCAATTTGGGTTATATAATTTGTCCAAGTCAAACAAATTCCTCACCTCATAAAGATATCTGCACTGCCACATTCATTGTAGCATTTATTCTTTACAATAGCCAAAATATAGAAACAACTGGTGTTTGTCAATGGATGAATGGTTCAAAGAAATATGGTGGATATGTGTGTGTGTGTATGCATATATATGTATATGTATACGTAGGTAGTATATATATGTGTGTGTATATGATAGAATACTATTCAGACTTAAAAAAAGAAGGAAATCCTGTCATTTGCTACAATATAGATGAACATGGATTAGGCTAAGTGAAATAAGCCAAGCACAGAAAGACAAATACTCCATGATCTCACTTATATGTGGAATCTAAAAAAGTTTAACTCATAGGAGCAGAGAGTAGAATGGTGGCTGCCAGAGGCTGAGGGGAGGGGTGCCAGAGAAAAAGGAAATGTTGGTCAAAGGATATAATGTTTCATTTAGACAGGAGGAATACATCTAGTACTGGAAGTTCTAGTCATAGTGATTAAGCAAGAAAAAGAAATAAAAACATCTAAATTGGAAAGCAAGCAAATTACCTTCATCCACAGATAATAGTAATCCTTAATATCAGTACTATGCCAAGCCATACTGGAGCCTGTGACAAAAAGGAAAGTCAATGATACTGATCCTATTTTTATTTTAAAATTTGATGCTTCTTTCATCATTGATTGTTTGAATTAATTTTTGTTTTGAAAATATTGCATTAAACTATGACTTCTTTTGAGTAACGAGTTTTTTGGTGATCCTTTAAATTTTAGATCCAGGATGAGTGCATCACTTGCTTGACCCCAGCCTAGGCCTTGTTTAATACTCAGCACAACTATGTAGCAGTCTTAGTCATACCTCAAGATTATGTCATTTGCATATAAGAATGGAAGGAAAATCTTAACATCTATGGATCCTTTTCCAATCCATCTGGAGACTTTTTCCCATCCAGGACTTTTGCACTTGCTGGTCCTAAAGTCCGAATTACTCTTCACATCTTCACATAGTTACCTGCCTCTCTTCCTTTCTTAACTCAAGTGTCTTCTCAGAAAAACCTTCGCCAAATCACTTCTAAAATAGGTCTCCTTCATTATTTTCAACCCAGAGTCCTGTTTGTATATATCAAAGCACTTAAAAATTTGTACATATGAACTTGTTTGCTGACTTCTTTATCATGTGTTTCCTCCTTTACTCTATACACTCCATGAGGGCAAGGACACTATCTGTCTTGTTCATCATATGTCACCATCACCTAGCAGAGGGCCCAGCACGTGGTAGGTTCTCACTGTATATTCACTGAATGGTTGAAGAAGCTAAGGAAACATAGAAACACCCATATAGGTTGGGGACTTTCATGAGCAAGAAGGAAGGTTTTGTTCTGCTTCATGCTGAACATCTGGAATGCCACCACCTGGTCAATTGCCCACCATCCATCAGAGACACAAGCTCCTCGAAGTAAATCAAGTGGTGAGCATGGTTTGAGAAATGTGACCTGGATGAGATTCAGTTATAGTTGAAAGCCAGGCTGGTGGTTACAAGAGAAAGTGCTAGTCAGGGAAGAAGTTGTATGGGGAGGAGGGTTCTCAGGCCAGGGTAAATGGAAGCCATAAGCAAATCTCAAGGACTTTACAGTATCAAATCATACTAGGCAACGGCTTTAGCTTTGAATGCTTTCAGGCCTGGTATCAACGAGGTACAGTAAGGAGCCAGAAGGCACTGTATGAACCAACGACTCCCCTCCTCTTGATGCTACAAGGTTATATAATAAACAAATACACCAAGAAATATTTTGTCAAAAGCTCTTTCTGCATCCATTGAGATGATCGTGGAGGGAGAAGAAGGGTAAAAACTGAAAGACCAAAGATCCAAAAGATGATTTAAATCATTGAATTGGGCTCAATTTGCTTTTTTTCCTTTCTCCTGCCTTGCAAGAAATTGTAAAGAAGACAACTCAAGTTTTGGAAAACTAAAATATCTACATTTTCTTAGCCAATTCAAGTGACAGTGTAAGAGTACTGAAAGATTTCACAGCAGGTGAATGAAAGAATGCTGGTGGACTATGGTTTGGGAAACCAAATCATAAACCATGGGTCTATGTGACTTATTTAAATACTACTCATTACTGCCTGCTTGTCTGGTTTTAGGATGATTGGGAGAAACTTGGTTATCGGCCAGGTTTGTTCTGCCCATGCACAGCAAGTCAATCACTGAAATGATTTTGCAAAAGAGAAAGAGTTTATTCATAAGGCAGACAAGCAAGGAGGCAGAAGAACAGGTCTCAAATCTACTTCTCCAAAAATAGGGCTTGAGGGAACTTATGGGATAGAAATCTGGGTGGTCCAAAGCATGGGTAAAGGTGAATGACAGGTAGTAAATGTGAGGTAATTGGGGTTTCTATGCAAATGTAATCGAACTACATGGTTTTCACAAGACACATGTGTACGAAATGGTGGCGTCAGCATGATCTGAGAGTGGAATTTGTGGGCCTCTGACATCAAAATTCACTCTCTAGGCAGCTGCACAGGCCCAGCTGAAGGGTCAGTGGTCTCAACCAGCTTCAACTGAACAAGAGCTGCCCCGTAGTTCCTGAAAAACAACGTTAAACACCCGTTACTAGAATGACGTACAGTCAGAGATATTATCGGTAAGGAAGCTAGTGGGAATTTTAAGATCAATTAGAAGTGATTAAAAGGAAGCAAAGCAGGTCAGAGTTGGTGGGCTTAATCATGTTAGCCCTTGGTTTCACTTTAAAACTGATGTATTTCATCCTTCCTCATTTCACAAATAAGGAAACAGATCTCATGACTTGTTCATCCCAATTTGATTCCTTTAAGAAGCCCATCCCCACCTAAGCAAGACATGTCAGAATTCATTTGAAAGAAATACTCCTCCAGGTTACATGGATTCTCCTGCCTTTCACTTGCCCTGAACGCCAGTCCTAGCTCCAGGCTCTCAGTTTCTGTTAATTCTTCATGCAGACCCTGCATCTGATGCGTAACAGTCCAGGATCTCCCTCTTCAGTGTGCTCTGACTGCAGAGCCTGCCCTGTCTCTAAGCAGTTGCTCTTGCTTCAGCTCTGTGGTGATGTAATCTTAAGAGCAGCTTTCTAGGTAATCTTCCCCCTGGTTTGATCTGGCCCCCTTGACCTCACACCAGTAAATGGACCAGTAGGCTATATTCTTAGGTCTGCCTTGACCTTGGCAATGAGAATAGATTTTTTAAAAAAATTTTATACATCTTGATTTCTTCAACTAGATTATACATTTCTTGAAACAAGGATTATTAATCTTCATTTTCTTCCCTACACTACCTAATACAATTCCTGGTGATCAAAATATTAGTGAATTGGTTTAATTTATTCCCTGACCACCAATGCAGCCCCCACATTATATTCTGAGTGAGCAGAGTAGGCAGCTGCTGGCGTGATAGAAATTTAGAGTTTAGAAAAGCTCTCCCAGCCCAAGGACTATTTCTCTCTGCCAGGATACCTAAAATAACCACATTACTCACTCCTTTGAGTCGAGGCCTTGAAAACTCTTGTTAAAATGCAAATGTCATCTGGGAGAGATAAATTGAAGTTATCAATGCCTATTAATAACATAGAATATTATTAGCTTAGCAGAGAATAAGAAAGATCTAGAATGTAGAAGGGCAGACTTAAGAAAGTCCCCAAATTTAGGACCCAGTGAAAATAAGAACAGCATCTTGGCAATAGGTGGATGCATACTGAAAGAAATAAGGATCTCAGAAAAGTAAAATGAGATGAGAGTAAAAAAGGACCTGATACAGCACAAAAAGATGAATAATTGCAGCTAGTGTTTTTTCAGAGATGGAGTTTCACTATGTAGTCCAAGCTAGAGTGCAGTGGCTATTCACGGACACAGTCACAGCACACTACAACCTTGACCTCTGAGGCAAAAGCAATCCTCCTGCCCAAACCTACCAAGTAGCTCGGACTAAATGTCCGAAAACAAATAACAGCTAATGTTTTAAAGTACATACTCTATGCCAGATAGTCCTCTAGGCGCTTTGCATGTATTACCTCACTTTTCATTTTTTCATCTATGAGATAAATACAAGTTATTATTATTCACTTTCAGGTGAAGAAGCCAAGGTAGAGAGACATTAAGTGATTATGGCTGGGCACAGTGGCTCACGCCTGTAATCCCAGCACTTTGGGAGGCTGAGGTGGGTGGATCACTTGAGGTCAAGAGTTCTAGACAAGCCTGGCCAGCATGGCAAAACCCTATCTCTACTAAAAATACAAAAATTAACTGGACATGGTGGCCCACACCTGTCATCCCGGTTACTTGGGAGGCTGAGGCATGAGGATTGCTTGCATCCTGGAGGCAG
>CAUYQU010002924.1:0-20531 GCA_963574635.1 Cheracebus regulus
ATATTTCTTGGAGACTTTGTTCATTCCCCTTTACCCTTTTTTCTCTAATCTTGCCTTCTCGCTTTATTTCATTGATTTGATCTTCGACCTCTGATATCCTTTCTTCTGCTTGGTCAATTCGGCTGTTGAAACTTGTGCATGCTTCGTGAAATTCTCGTGTTGTGTTTTTCAGCTCCATCAATTCACTTATAGCCCTCTCTAAGTTGTCCATTCTCATTAGCATTTCGTCAAATCTTTTTTCAAGGTTCTTAGTTTCTTTACATTGGGTTAGAATATGTTCTTTTAGCTCACAGACGTTTCTTATTACCCACCTTCTGAAGCCTGATTCAGTCATTTCATCACACTCAGTCTCTGTCCATCCTTGTTCACTTGCTGGTGAGGAGTTGTGATACCTTGTTGGAGAAGAGGTGTTCTGGTTTCAGGTGTTTTCATCCTTTTTGTGCTGGTTTCTTCCCATCTTTGTGTATTTATCCTCCTATCGTCTCTGTAGTTGCTGACTTTCAGATTGGGCCGCTGAGTGGACGTCTAGTTTGTTGATGATGAAGTTATTTCTGTTTCTTAGTTTTCCTTCTAAGAGTCTGGCCCCTCTGCTGTAGGACTGCTGAGGTCCACTCCAGGCCCTGCTTCCTTGGGATCACCTGCAGCAGCCTCTGCACTTTCTCTGGGAGCTGCAATCCTGAGCTGCTCCTAATCGGCCATCTTGGCTCTCTCCCCAGATTCAGGTTTAAAATGGGATGTTAGCAGCCTCATCTGTGGGTCCCTAGTTCAGCATGGCTGGGGAGGCCTCGGGAAACTTATAATCATAGTGGAAGGCGAGGCAAACACATCCTTTTTCACTTGGCAGCAGGAAGAAGTGACTTTATTTATTTTTAAAATATTTTACTGTTTTTTTTTAAGTTCCAGGATACATGGGCAGAATATACAGGGTTGTTACATAGGTATACATGTGCCATAATGGTTTGCTGTTTGCTGCACCTATCAACATATCACCTGTTTTAAGTGCCACATACGTTAGCTATTTGTCCTGATACTACCCATTCCCTTGTCCCCCATCACAAAAGGCCCCTGTGTGTTGTTCCCCTCCCTGTATCCATGTGTTCTCTGTTCAACTCCCACTTATAAGTGAGAATGTGTAGTGTTTGATTTTCTGTTCCTGTGTTAGTTTCCTGAGGATTACTGCTTCTAACTTCATCCATATCCCTGCAAAGGACATGATATGATTCTGTTTTGCGGTTGCATAATATTCTATGGTATATATGTACCACATTTTCTTTATCCAGTCTATCATTGATGGACATTTGGGTTGGTTCCATGTCTTTGTTATTGTGAAAATGCCTCAATAAACATATGTATGCATATATATTTATAATAGAATAATTTATATTCACTGGGGTATATACCCAGTAATGGGATTGCTAGGTCAAATGGTATATCTGGTTCTAGATCTTTGAGGAATCACCATGCTGTCTTCCACAATGGGTGAACTAATTTTCATTCTCACCAACAATGTAAAAATGTTCCTATTTCTCCACAGCCTTGCCAGCATCTGTCATTTCTTGACTTTTTAATAATCACCATTCTGACTGGCATGAGATGGCCTCATTGTGGTTTTGATGTCCATTTCTCTAATGATCAGTGACACTGAGTTTTTTTCATATGATTGTTGGCTGCATAAATGTCTTCTTTTTAGAAGTGTCTGTTCATATACTTTGCCCACTTTTTGATGGGGTTGTTTTTTTCTTGTAAATTTGTTTAACTTTCCTATAAATTTTGGACATTAGACCATTGTCAGATGGGAAGATTGCAAAGTTTTTCTCTGATTCTATAGGTTGCCTATTCACTCTGATGGTAATTTTTTCTGTGCAGGAGTTCTTTTGTGTAATTAGGTCCCATATGTCAATTTTAGCTTTTTTTGCAATTGCTTTTGGTGATTTCATCATAAAATCTTTGCCCATGTCCATGTCCTGAATAGTATTGCCTAAGTTTTCTTCTAGGGTTTTTTATGGTTTGGGGTTTTACATTTAACTCTTTAATCCATTTTGAGTTAATTTCTGTATAAGGCATAAGGAAGGAGTCCAGTTTCAGTTTTCTGCATATGGGTAGCCAGTTTTTTGTTTGTTTGTTTTCATACGTAATCAGAAAAGAGCCTGCATAGCCAAGAAAATCCTAAGGAAAAAGAACAAAGCCAGAGACATCAGGCTAGGATAACCAAAACAGCATCCTACTGGTACCAAAACAGACATGTAGACCAATGGAACACAATAGAGACCTCAGAAATAAGACCACACATTTACAACCATCTGATCTTTAACAAACATGACAAAAACAAGCAATGGGGAAATAATTCACTATTTGATAAATGGTGTTTTTGTTTCTAATTCCATGAAGAATGTCAATGGTACTTTAATGGGAATAACATTGAATCTGTAAGTATTGAGTCTAATTTTAAAGTAGTTTTTTCTAATTCCATAAAGAATGTCAATGGTAGTTTAATGGGAATAACATTGAAATCTGTAAGTTAATTTGGGCAGTATGGCCATTTTCATGATACTGATTTTTCCTATCTATGAGGATGAAATGTTTTACCATTTGTTTGTGTCTTCTCTTATTTTCTTGAGCAGTGGTTTGTAGTTCTCCTTAACGAGGTCCTTCATGTTCCTTGTTAGCTGTATTTTTAGGTATTTTATTCCCTTTGTAGAAATTGAGAATGGGAGTTTATTCATGATTTGGCTCTCTGCTTGTCCATTGGTATATAGGAATGCTTATGGTTTTTGTACATTGATTTTGTATCTGAGACTTTGCTGAAGTTGCCTATCAGCTTAAGGAGTTTTGGGGCTGAGACGATGGGGTTTTCTAAATAAAGTATCATGTCATCTGCAAACAGAGACAATTTAACTTCCTCTCTTTCTATTTGAATACCCTTCATTTCTTTCTCTTGCCCAATTTCCCTGGCCAGAACTTCCAATACTGTGTTAAATAGGAGTGGTGAGAGAGGGCATCCTTGTCTTGTGCCAGTTTTCAAGAGGAATGCTTCCACCTTTTGCTCATTCAATATGATATTGGCTGTGGGTTTGTCATAAGTAGCTCTTATTATTTTAAGATATGTTCCATCAATACCTAGTTTGTTGAGAGTTTTTAGCATGAAGAGATGTTGAATTTTATCAAAATCCTTTTCTGCCATCTATTGAGACGATTATGTGTGTGTGTGTGTGTGTGGTTTTTTTTTTTGTCATTGGTTCTGTTTATGTGATGGATTACATTTATCAATTTCTGTATATTGAATCAGCCTTGCATCCCAGGGATGAAGCTGACTTGATTGTGGTTGATAGGCTTTTGGATGTGCTACTGGATTCAGTTTGCCAGTATTTTATTGAGGATTTTCACATTAATTATCATAAGGATATTCACCTGAAGTTTTCTTTTTTGTATCTCTGCCAGATTTTGATATCAGGATGATGCTGGCCTCATAAAATGAGTTAGGGAGGAATCCCTCCTTTTTATTTGTTTGGAATAGTTTCTGAAGGAGTGGTATCAGCATTTCTTTGCATCTCTGGTAGAATTTGGCTGTGAATCTATCTGGTCCAGAGCTTTTTTTTGGTTGGTAGGCTATTTATTCCTACTTCAATTTTAGAATTTGTTATTGGTCTATTCAGGGATTTGACTTGTTCCTGGCTTAGTCTTTGTAGGGTTCATGTGTCCAGGAATTTATCCATTTCTTCTAGATTTTCTAGTTTATTTGCATAGAGGTTTTTATAGTTTTCTCTGATGGTTGTTTGTATTTCTTTGGGGGTCACTAGTGATATAACTTTTGTAATTTTCTATTGTGTCTATTTGATTCTTCTCTGTTTTCTTCTTTATTAGTCTAGTGAATCTAAAAATTATTATTTATTATTATTTTTTTCAAACAACCAGCTCCTGAATTCATTTATTTTTTGAAGGGTTTTTCCTGTCTCTGTCTCCTTCCATTCCACTCTGACCTTGGTTATTTCTTGTTTTCTGTTAGCTTTGGGTTTTGTTTGCTCTTGGTTCTCTAGTTCTTTTAGTTGTGATGTTAGGTGTCAATCTGAGGTCTTTTTAGCTTTTTGATGTGAGTATAACACTGCTTTAGCTGCATCCCAAAGATTCTGGTACATTGTCTCTTTGTTCTCATTGGTTTCAAAGAACTTCTTGATTTCTGCCTTAATTTCGTTATTTACCTAGTAGTCTTTCAGGAGAAGATTGTTCAATTTCCATGTAGTTGTGTGGTTTTGAGTGAGTTTCTTAATTCTGAGTTTTAATTTGATTGCACTGTGGTCTGAGAGACTGTTATGATTTCAGTTCTTTTGCATTTGCTGAGGAGTGTTTTGCTTTTAATTATGTGGTTGATTTTAAAGTAAGTGCCATGTAGCACTGAGAAGAATGTATATTCTGTTGTTTTGGGGTGGAGAGTTCTGTAGATATCTGTCAGTTCCACTTGATCCAGAGGTGAGCTCAAGTCCTGGATATCTTGTTAATTTTCTGTACATTGCTCTTTCTAATATTGACAGTGGGGTGTTAAAGTCTCCCACTATTATTGTGTGGGAGTCTAAGTCTCTCTGTAATTCTCTAAGAATTTGTTTTATAAATCTGGGTACTCATGTATTGAGTGCATATATATTTTGGATAGTTAGCTCTTGTTGAAATGATCCCTTTATCATTAGGTAATGCCTTTGTCTTCTTTGATTTTGTAAGTCTAAAGTCTGTTTTTTCAGGGGCTAGGATTGCAACCTTTGCTTTTTTCTGGTCCCATTTGCTTGGTAAAATTTCCTCCATCCTTTATTTTGAGCCTAGGTGTGTCATTACATGTGAGATGGGTCTCTTGAATACAGCACACTGATGGGTCTTGACTCTATCCAATTTTTCAGTCTGTATCTTTTAAATGGGGCATTTAGTCTATTTGCATTTAAGGTTAGTATTGTTATATGTGAAGTTAATCCTGTTATCATAATGCTAGCTGGTTATATTGCAACTAGTTGATACTATTTCTTCATAGTGTCATTGGTCTTTATATTTTCCTGTGTTTTGCAGTGGCTGGTACCAGTTTTTTCTTTTCTTATTTAGTATTTCCTTCAGAACCTCTTGCAAGGCAGGCCTGGTGGTGACAAATTCCCTCAGCATTTGCTTGTCTGAAAGGATTTTATTTCTCCATCACTCATGAAGCTTAGTTTGGCTGGATATGAAATTCTGGGTTGAAAATTCTTTTCTTTAAGAATGTTGAATATTGGCATCCACTCCCTTGTGGTTTGTGGGGTTTCTGCTTTCTGCTGAGAGGTCTGCTGTTAATGTCTGATGGGCTTCCCTTTATAAGTGACCTGGCCTTTCTGGCTGCCTTTAACATTATTTTCTTTATTTTGACCTTGGGGAATCTGATGATTATGTGTCTTGGAGTTGATCTTCTCATGAAGTATCTTAGTAGGTTCTTCGTAGTTCTTGAATTTGAATGTTGGCCTGTCCTTCTAGGTTGAGGAAGTTCTCCTGGATAATATCCTGAAGTGTGTTTTCCACATTGGTCCCATTCTCTTTGTCTCTTTCAGGTACTTTAATCGGTCATAGGTTTGGTCTTTTTACATAGTCCCACTTTTCTTGGAGGTTGTGTTTGTTCCTTTTCATTCTTTTTGCTCTAATCTTGTCTGCCTGCTTTATTCAGCAGAATAGTCTTCCATCTCTGATACTGATTCTTCCACTTGATTGATTCAGTTATTGATACTTATGTATGCTTCACAAAGTTTTTGTGCTCCATTTTTCAGTTCCATCAGGTTATTTATTTTCCTCTCTAAACTGGTTTTCTAGTTAGCAGTTCCTCTAACCTTTTTTTAAGGTTCTTAGCTTCTTTGCATTGGGTTAGAACATGATTTTTTAGCTAGCAGAGTTTGTTATTATCCACCTTCTGAGGTCTACTTCTGTCAATTCATCCATATCATCTTCCATCCAGTTCTTCACCTTTGCTGGAGAGGTATTGCAATCATTTAGAAGAGAAGAGGCACTCTGGCCTTTTGGGTTTTCAGCATTTTTTTTCCTTGATTTTTTCTCTTCTCCATGAGTTAGTCTAGTTTCTATCTTTGAGGCTGCTGACCCTTGGATGAGGTTTTGATGGGGATTTTGTTGTTGTTGTTGTTGTTGTTGATGATGCTGTTGTTGTTGCTTTCTGTTTGTTTGTTATTCTTTCAATAGTCAGATCCCTCTTCTGTAGGGCTGCTGTGGTTTGCTTGTGGTTCACTTCAGGGCCTGTTCATCTGGTTTGCTCCCATGCCTGGAGATGTCACTCGATAAGGCTGGAGAACATCAAAGATGGGTGCCTGCTCCTTCCTCTGAGGTCTCTAACCTTGAGGGGCACCACCCTGATGCCAGTAGGAATGCTCCTGTATAAGATGTCTGACAACCTCTATTGGACATGTCACCCAGTTGGGTGTCATGGGAAGCAGGACCTGTTTAATGAAGTACTTTGGTTGTCCATTGGTGGTGAAGGTGTGCTTCACTGGGGGGAAACCCACTCATCTGAGTTGCCCAAATTCCTCAGGGCTAGCAGGAGGAAAGAGTAAGTCTACTGGTTCATGGGGTCTATGGCCAACCCTCTCCTTAGAGGCTCAGACCCAGGGAAATCAGAGTTCTGTCCCTGAGCCCCTAGCTGGAGTTGGAGTTCTGCAGGAGGCCCTGCAGCCTCAGTGTTGACTGCTGCCCCTCCCTCAAGGAGCTCAGATGGCTTAAACGGCAGCCATAGCCATGGTTATGGCTGTCCCTCTCCCCAGGAACTTGGCAGGCTTAGGCAGATTCTAGCTGAGTGAGTGTTAAGAATCTGTGTGGCTCCATGGTTGGGTCCCAAGGCCCCAGTGGCGTGGGCTCCTGAGTGGGATCTTCCAGCTGTGGGAAGTTCCATGCAGAGTTCCATGGAAAAAGCAGTTTCCCAGGTTGGGTAGCAGACTCATTCACCAACTCTTGGCTGGGGGTGGGGGCTCCCCTGCTCCATGTGGCTCTCAGGTGGGACATGCCACACGACTCTTCCTTCCTTTTTGTGGGTCATGACAGCCACCTAGTCAGTCCTAATGACAGAACCTGGATACCTTGGTTGCCAGTACAGGATTCTCATGCTGTTTTGGATCTTTTCAATGGGAGCCTCTGATCACCGCTGCTTCTAGTTGGCCATCTTGGCCCTATCCCCAGAACAGACCTTAAACCAGCAACAGGAAAAAAAGGACAAAGAAGGCCAATGATGAAGGGTTCACTTCAACAAGAAGGTTTAACTATCTTAAATATTTACGCACCCAATATTGGAACACCCAGATACATAAAATGAGTACTTCTAGGACTACAAAAAGATTTGGACCCCACACAATAATAGCAGGGTACTTCAACACGCCAATGACAGCATCAGATGATCAATGCAGAAAACTAATAAAAAAGTTATGGAATTAAATTTGACATTTGACCAATTGAACCTAACAGACATCTATAGATTACTCCACCCATCAACCACAGAATATACATTTTTCTCATCTGCACACACAACATACTCCATGATTGATCACATACTCAGCCATAAAACAAATCTCAATAAATACAAAGAAACCAAAATCATATCAACAATACTCTTGGACTAAAGTGGAAAAAATAGAAATCAATACAAAGAAGATTTCTCAAAACCACACAATTACTTGGAAATTAAACAAATTGCTCCACAGTGAGTTTTGGGAAAACAATGAAATTGAAGCAGAAATCAAAAAATTCTTTGAAATAAGTCAAAACGGAGACAAAACATACCCAAATCTCTTGGGTGCAGCAAAAACTATGTTAAAAGGAAAATTTATATTGCTTAAAACCTACCTCAAAAAGTTAGAAAGATCTCAAATTAATGATCTAACATTACACCTAGGGGAACCGGAAAAATAAGAATAACAGCCCCAAAGTGAATAGAAGAAAATAAATAAGTAAACTCAATGAAGAACTGAATGAAATTAAGACCCAAAAATCCATATAAAGAATCAACAAAACCAAAAGCTAGTTCTTTGAAACAAGAAACAAAATTGATAGACCACTAGCTAGATTAACAAAGAAAATAGGAGAGAAGGTTCAATTAAACACAATCAGAAATGACAAAGGTGACATTATAACCAATTCTACAGAAATACAAAAGATCATCAGAGACTAATTTGAAGATCTTTATGCACACAAACAACAAATTCTTAGAGGAAATGGATAAATTCCTGGAAACACACAGCCTCCCAAGATTGAACCAGGAAGAAATTTAAATCCTTTACAGACTAATATCAAGTTCCAAACTTAAATGAGTAGTAAAAAAACCTACCAATCCAAAAAGCCCAGGCCAGATGGACTCACAGCCAAATTCTACTAGATGTACCAAGAAGATCGGAGACCAATTCTAACTGAAACTATTCCAAAAAAGCTAGGAGGAAGAGCTCATCTCTAATTTATTATATGAAGCCAGCATCAACTTGATACCAAACCTGACAAAGACACAATGAAAAAAGAAAAGTTTAGGTCTATATCCCTGATGAACAAAGATGCAAAAATCCTTAATGGAATACTAGCAAATTGAATCCAGCAGCACATTAAAAAGTTAATTCATCATGATCAAATAGGCTTCATTCCTGGGATGAAAGATTGGTTCAACATATGCAAGCAAATTAATAAATGCGATTCATCACATAAAGAGAATTAAAAACAAAAACCATATGATTATCACAATAGATGCAGAAAACGCTTTTGATAAAATTAACATCTTTTCATGACAAAACTCTCAAGAGACTAGGCATCGAAGGAACATACCTCAAAATAATCAGAGCCATCTGTGACACACCCACAGGTAACATCTTACTGAATGAGCAAAAAATGGAAGTAGTCTCTTTGAGAGCTAGAGCAAGAAAAGAATGTCTACTTTCACCTCACCTATTCAACATAGTACTGAAAGTATGAGCCAGGGCAATTAGAAAAGAGAAAGAAATAAAAGACATCCACATAGGAAGAGAAGAAGTCAAACTATCTGATGGTGTGATCTATACCTAGAAAACCCTAAAGATTCTGCAAAAATGCTCCTGGAACTGCTAAATGATTTTAGTAAAGTTTCAGGATACAAAAATTAATGTACAAAAATCAGCAGCCTGCCTTTCCTTGCTTCCTTCCTTCCTTCCTTCCTTCCTTCCTTCCTTCCTTCCTTCCTTCCTTCCTCCCTCCTTTCCTTTCCTTTCTTTCTTCTTTCTTTCTTTCTTTTTTCTTTCTTTTTCTTTCTTTCTCTTTCTTTCTTTCTTTCTTTCTTCTTTCTCTCTCTCTCTTTTTCTTTTCTTCTTTCTTTCTTTTTTCTTTGTTTTTAGATGGAGTTTCACTCTTGTTGCCCAGGCTGGAGTATAGTGGTGTGATCTCGGCTCACTGCAACTTCTGCCTCCCAGGTGCAAGTGAGTCTCCTGCTTCAGCCTCCCAAGTAGCTGGGATTACAGGTGTGTGCACCACACCCAGCAAATTTTGTATTTTTACTAGAGATGGGGTGTCTCCATGTTGGTCAGGCTGGTCTTGAACTCTCACCCTCAATTGATCCGCCCACCTTGGCCTCCCAAAGTGCTGGGATTACAGGTGTGAGCCACCACGCCCGGCCAAGTAGCCTCTCACTATACCAATAATATTCAAACTGAGAGCCAAATCAAGAACACAATTCCATTTACAATAGCTGCAAAAATCCCCACCAAAACAAAACAAGAAATACATCTAACCAAAGAGGCGAAAGATTGCTACGAGGAGAATTATAAAACTGCTGAAAAAAATCATAGGTGACACAAACAAATGGAAAAACATCTCATGCTCATGGATTGGAAGAATCAGTATCATTAAAATGGACATACTGCCCAAAGCAATCTACAGGTTCAGTGCAATTCCTATCAAGCTACCAATATTATTTTTCATAGAAATAGAAAAAATTATTGTAAAATTTTTTGAAACCAAAAAGGAGCCTGAATAGCCAAAGCAATTTTAAGCCAAAAGAACAAAGCAATAGTCCTCACTTTATTTGATTTCAAACTATACTCTAAGGCTACAGCAACCAAAACAGCATGGTACTGGCACAAAAACAGACATATAGACCAATGGAACAGAATAGAGAACCCAGAAATAAAGCCACAGAGCTACAACCATCTGATCTTCAACAAAGTTGGCAGAAAACAAAAAAAAGCAATGAATAAAGGACTCCTCATTCAATACATGGTGCTGGGATAGCTGTGTAGTCATATGCAGAAGAGTAAAACTCTTACCACATATAAAAATGAACTTCAGATGGATTATTTAAATATAAGACTTCAAACTATAAGAATCCTAGAAGAAAACCTAAGAAACACCATTCTGGACATCAGCCTTGGGAAAGAATTTATGACTAGGTTCTAAAAAGTGAAAATTGGCAAGTTAAACTAATTTTGACTTAATTAAACTAATTAAAGAACTTCTGCACACACACACAAAAAAACTATCAATGGAGTAAACAGGCAACTTATAGACTGGGAGAAAATATCGAAAAATCATGCATCCAACAAAGATCTAATATCTTAAATCTATAAGAAACTTAAACCTTCAAACAAGCAAAAAGTAAGTAACCCCTCAAAAAAATCAGCAAAAGACATAAACAGACATTTCTCAAAAGAAGACATATAAGCAGCCAACAAATGTATGAAAAAATACTCCACATCACTAATTACCAGAGAAATGAAAATCAAAACCACAGTGAGATACCATCTCACACCAGTCAGGTGGCTATTATTAAAAAGTAAAACAAGAAACAAAATCATACAAACAGAAAAACACACTGGCAAGGCCACATTGAAAAGGGAATACTGATACACTGATGTTGGGAAGGTAAATTACTGGAACCACTATGGAAAGAGGCATGGAAATTTCTCAAAGAACTTAAAACGGAACTACCAGTTGACCCAACCATTCCATAATTAAGTATATATCCAAAAGAAAATAAATTATTCTACCAAAAAGACACATGCACTCGTATGTTTATCACAGCACTATTCACAGTAGCAAAGACATGCAATCAACCTAGGTGTCCATCAGTGGTGAAACAGATAAAGAAACTGTGGTACTGAGACACCATAGAATACTACACAACCATAAAAAGAGTGAAATCATGTCCTGTGCAGCATCATAGATGTAGTTGAAGGCCATTATCCTAAGTGAGTTAACACAAGAACAGAAAACCAAATATGACCATTCTCATTTATAGGTGGGAGCTAAACAGTGGATACTTATGATCATAAGGATGGCAACAGTGGACACTGAGTACTGTGAAGGCAAGGGGGGTAAAGGTTGAAAAGCTTTACCTATTCGGTACTGTGTTCATCCCCAAACCTTGGCATCACATAATATGCCCTGGTAACAAACCTGCACATGTATGCCCTGAATCTAAAATACAAGTTGATATTATTAAAAAATAAATAAAAACAAAGTAAGTATAATAAAAATGTACAATTTAAAACTTTGATAATCATCCCATCATCACTTTTAATCATCACTTTTTAAAAAAAATGTAAGTCAAAAAAATTAAGTCTTAATTCTGATTTATCACAAGAGATAAAAGATAATTTTAATGGTAACAGTTTTGATTTGCTACTGTAATGTTCAATTCACATTTGAAAATCATAGTAAAAATTTTAAAAAAATCCAAAATCAAATAGATTTGAAAATCTGAAAATCTTTTTACTAATTTCTACCACACAGTTGCTAAAAAGCTGTGAAATGTAGTAGATGTGTACAAATGTAGTTTTTTCCCTATTTAAAACTCAAAAAACGTTTGTTGCCAGACTTTCTCAAATAAAAACATATGATTAGGTCAGTAAGCTCAGTTCGTCTTTTTTGAAATTAATTCTTTTTTCGCTTTTAATAGCTTTTTAAAGCCCAGAAGGTAAAACTAATAAATTTCTGTTAAATAATTGACTTAGTAAGAAAATAATTTTGACTTTGGTATAAAATAATTTTTTCTAAATATAGGCTTTGTTTATACCTTTAAATAGAAATTGCAAATAAATATTATATGCAGTATGAAAATTATTGATCATGTCATTAATACATTGCCTTGTAGTGATAGTGGAAGCTTTTCAGCTTCTGATACTAAATTTGTCCTTGCATTTCACTCACTTGAATGTTATACACTGACATTACTAGGTTCTTAACAATTGTGGTACTTTTACTTTTTTGGGCAGTAAGTTCTACCACTAAATAACTAGGCTCCTGAGTAATTTCAGTGAATGTTATTATTTTTAGCAAAATTTTTACTCTGTTTAGAAATTCCAGTAACTGTTTGAAATAATTGTCCCTTTTACTTGCCAAATGGATACGATTTGTAGATATGTCTTTTCAATTTGGCTTCAACTCTTCTTGCCATGGATAATGCACAAAAAAATTGGACAACTTGTGTTGCCAGGTCATTTAAAATCATTGACAAGTAGCTTTCATTGTCATGCCAGACTTTGTGTGTGTGTGTGTCTTTTTCACCAGTGCAGATAAATGACTTAGAAGATTGTAACTCTTTATAAGTAGACATAAGTAGTCTTGATGATGAGTTTGTAGGCCTAGGCCTAGAATCCTTCTGTTCGTCTTCTACCTGCCTTAAAAACTCCCCACATTGTGTCAGCAAATGTGTTTTAAAAACATGAGCATTAACAGTGTATAAAACACAAGGGAACGTGATAAAGGTGGTCAGTTCAGCAAGAGGGTGTAACAATTTAAAATATATATGCCTCCAACACTGGAACACCCAGATATATAAAGCAAATATTATTAGAATTAAACAGAGATGCTATAGACAAAATGAACCTAATAGACATTTATGGAATATTTCTTCCAACAGCTGCAAAATACACATTCCTTTTCCTCAGCACATGGATCATTCTCAAGCCTAGTCTATATGTTAGTTCACAAACAAGTCTCAAAAAGTTTAAAAACATAAAAATCATAGAGGCATAAAAAAATAACTGAACAAGAAAATTCTCTCAAATATGAAAACTTCAAACAAAATTTAGTGTGAATTTATACAATTCTCATTTTGCAACTTTCACAACAGCAAAGTGGCAAAGGCAGCTCAACTATGGTACGTAATCTTTTTTTTTTTTTAAGGAAAGACACATCTCATAAATCAGTTGGTGGTGCATTATGGGAGATTGAAGTAGTTTAAGCTGATATCATCAGCCTCCTGTCCTCTCTATTGTGCAATAAAGCACTTACAAATGATCAATGACCTTCTTTGCACATCAAAAACCGAAAACTGGTTTAATCAAATGAACATGGTCCTACTGGTATACAGAACTGAAGAATCTTTCTCAAAATGACTAAATGGACTGCTCAGTCACTGTTTACCTCTGCAAACACTAGCATTATGTGGCACATTAAATTTTAAAAAATATTTTTTCTGTTTTTTGTTTGTTTGTTTTTTCAATCATACTCTGTTGTGGAACCCCTAGCCACAAATCTGAGAACGCTAGGATTCCACAGAAGCCCTGCTGAGAAACACTGCCTTGTAACTAAGTAGTCCAACCTTTTCCTCCCTCTCCATTTTATTTTTTATTTTTATTTTTTGCGATTGAGTCTTGCTCTGTCACCCAGGCTGGAGTGCAGTGGCACAATCTCAGCTCACTGCAACCTCTGCCTCCTGGGTTCAAGTGATTCTTCTGCCTCAGCCTCCCTAGCAGCTGGGATTACAGGTGCATGCCACCATGCCCAGCTAATTTTTGTAAATTTAGTAGAGATAGGGTTTCACCATCTTGGCCAGGCTGACCTCCAACTCCTGGCCTCAAATGATCTGCCTGCCTCAGCCTCTCAAAGTGCTGGGATTACAGGCGTGAGTGACCATACCTAGCCTCCCTCTCCATTTTGAAGTAGTTATTGAATGAGATTCTTTTGACCAAAAGTCAGAATTTTGTGTTAATCTACTCAAAATACAGTACAATAATTATCTTGTGATTTAGAGCTTAGTCTGTCCACCTCCCAAGGCATTTGCATGAGAGAACCTATGTGTAGCAGGTATGAAGATCCACTACTCAGATACTTTTTCAAGAAAGGATTTACTGCCTAGCTACAAAGGGTGTGCTTAGCTGACAGTCTCCAACTGTTTGCTTCATTGTGATCCAACCCAGCCTTTTGAATCAAGGTCTTGATATTCTTAGGACAGTCCCTGATGAATAAACCAGGTGGTGGTACAAGGGCTTGGCCATTTCCATCCAATGAAGGCCTCCTCTAAAGAGCAGTCTTTGCTCTAGAGTTGTCCTTTGGGTGGGTAGAAACTTGTGAAATTTGCGTCACAGTCTAATGGCAACCCCTGCCCCATCCTTCTCCTTCCCTTGTCCTTTTACAGGAGTTACTCCTCAAGAAATTCCTTGTATTCCAAATTCCATCTCAGCCTCCCCTCCTAGAGTGTCTAAAATGGCCCACTTGGTGGTACCAGGAATAAGTTTAGATTTTGGAACTGGACTACTCACTGACTGTATGATTATGAGGATTCCGTCCCTCATAGAAAGCCCCTAGGCCAAGCGGTTGTTCACTTGTTAAAATATCACCCATGGTGAGCTGGAATGATGTCCCAGAGAAGGGATGTGTACTGGTAGGTGCAATGGTCCAGGGTTTGAAATGTACTGAGGATTAATAAAGATCAAAATAATGGAATTGAGTGGTTATTACTAAGTTGCATTGAATTACTATCCTAACTTATATAGAAGCCCTTATCTTATGCAGTAAAGCAGCAGAAAAAGCTGAAGATTAAGCACAGAATTTGATAGAGTGGCTGAATAAAGATAGTTGAATGTCCAAATAAGGAAGATATGTCAGGGTCAAGACTCTAGCTGGAAAATCCTAGGAATCCTAACACACGGAATGGAGACATTTGGCTCAAAGGTTTTATTTCCCAGACTTATCTGATATTCTGAGCCTGGAGAAGTTGTTCACTCCACCTCTAAGAGCTAGTATTCCACTCCCCAAAACCAGAATGTAAGACAGCAGGTGTCTCACTGTTATGAGAAGCATAATCCAGCCAGAGTTGAGCATAATCCAGCCAGAGTTGAGCACCATCTGATAAGGGAGGACTTGAACTACAAGGACCTGGCCAAAGGAGCTGTAAGACCTAGCCAGTATGAAGCAGCAGGACCCATATTCTGAAGGCTGAGGGTGCACAATCAAGGGGCCTGGAACTATGACTAGTTATTGAAGACTTTATTGGCATGGGGGCACTCTTGAAGTACACAATTCAATATCCTGGAACAGGGTTCAGATGATGTTTCAAACTTGCAGCTAGGGTGGCTCCTGGGGCCTGGATAAAGCTGTGGCCTGCAATGAGTGAGGCTGAAATACTTATATTACCTAGTGGAATATGCAAGTGAAATCAAAAGGTTGTACAAAGCAGACATGATGGAATGAGTATATTATGTGAAACCAGAACTACCAGAGGATTATGTTCCATGGCAAAGTCCTCCAAATCACACTTTCACCTAGGCCATCGAGGTGCTGTTAAGAAGCGCATGAGCCTCACTATGGAGTTCACTGCTCTCCTGTAGACCATGGCTGGAGGTAGAAGAACCACCATAGAGCTAGGGTCACTAACAGCAATGGGGATACTAGGACCCTAAAGCAGTAGAGGCCAGTAAACAGATTTTGACTCCAAAAGCTAGGAGATTATTATTTTCATAAGAGCAAAGAAGATCAGAGTGGCAACCATGGAAGCCTGACCTGCAGAGAACTATGGAAATGGTTTAATAGGACATGGTATATCCCTTTGGGCAAAACAGATGGACATCCAACCTAATCAATAGAAAACACTAATTGATATTGTGTGACAATGCTAAGGCCTGTTGTTCAAATAAAGCCACATTCCCTTGCCCAGTTTTTGGACTCAAGCCAGTTTTCAGACTGGGGTCCACTGACTCATGAGGGTGAGGCCCTCAGGGGAAGGACCTTATTACATACTGTCAAGATCCTCTTAATCCTTCTCCAAAAGAGCCAATGGCCTGCTCCAGAGACTATAAACTAGAAAAAGGTAATACCCAAATATTCAGAAGCCAGATGGACATAGGGTCTGTACTGACACTTCTACCTAGTGATCTGAAACATCTTTATGCCTCCTCTGTTAGAGAGGGGTATAAGGGAGCCAGGTGATAAAAAGTGTCTTGGCCAAACTCTGACTGTGGTGAGTCCAGTGTGTCTGCAGATACACCCAATAGTCATTTTCTCAATTCCTAAAAGTATAACTGGGATTGATGTACTTGACTTTTGGAGTATCTCCTACATTGCATCCTGGTCCTATGGGATAATAGCTATCTTATTGAGAAGGTTAAGTAAAAACTTCTGAAACTGTCTGCCCTATGCCTTGGCCAGAATCATAAACCAAAAACAGTATCACTTCTGGTAGGTGGGTATGGGGGGAAATGTTAAGAGATATTAATCTTAAAAATAAAGGATTCAATGGTAGTGGTCTCTATCATTTCTCAACTTAATCCAATTTGTGCCATGCAGAAACCAGATGGATTCTGGAAAATAGCTATAGACAACCACAATATCAACCAAGTTGTAACATTGATCATAGCTGCTATGCATGATGTGGTTTGTTGCTACAGCAGATTAATAAGGACTCAGGTACCTGATATGGAACCATTGGTTTGGTAAATATATTTTATTTTCTGTTTCAATCAGAAAAGAAGATCAGACACAGTTTATATGCAAATACTAAAAGCTATATTATCATTTTGCCCCAAGAAAAAGCTCTTTCACCCCTGTCATGTTATCATCAGAAAAGCTGGATCCTATGGATATTCTACAGAATATCACATTAATCTTTTATGTTGATGATGCCATTTCATCAGGCAGAATGAGCCAGAGAGGATCCAGAACACTGGAGGTCTTGGAATGGGACCAGCCCTCCTGAGTGTAGGAGAAAATCATTTGAAGACTCAAGGACCTATCATTCACTGAAGATTTTAGAGTTCCACAGCCTAAGGATGTGCCAGGTTATCTTCTTTCAAGTAAATTGTTGCATCTACCTTCTACCATAAAGAAAGACGCACAATGCTTGCTCAGCCACTTTGAGATCTGGAGGCAATGCCCCTGGCTTTTATAGTGGGTGACATAAAAGGTAACCACTCCAAACAAGTGTTGGAAAGGGCTCTGTAGCAGGTCCTGGTTTTGGCCACTTGGGCAGCAGTCTCGTCTGGGCAGAGAGCACATGGGATGAGGAAGGAAAATAAGGCATAAAAGAGGCAGGTAAGCGGGCCAAAGTCAGAGTTGAGAAACTTCAGCGAACCCCTCAAGAATATGTTCATGCTCTTGAAGGCACTAGAGAGCCATCAGTTTGAGTTTTTGTTTGTTTGATTTTTAAAGAATAACTTGGCAAGAGAAATTTTAAAGAAACTTTGGTAAGGTCCCGTGTGCAGAACGGACTAAAGAATGCTGGGTGCTATTAAGAAAATAGCCTTTTGCCTTTTGTTATTCCTTCCACATCTTGCCTTAGTCGTCTTCATCCAAAACATTTACCTAACTAAACTAGGGCTTGGAAGGAGAGGACTGACAGTGATGTTGTGTGAGCAATGCATTTTATTTTGTCCCCACTTTATTCAGAGTTAAATTTTTTTCTCCAACTTGTTAGTTTGCTACAGAGTGGCAGTTTCATTTCCCCCCTCCAGAAAACTGGTGTAGTCATTTATAACAATGCTCTCATTACTACACAGATCTACAAGTTGATGTCTTGGGGAATTCATTCCAATGAGCTTTTACCTGTGTAAGTACTACATCGCCTGTAAAGGACTGAATTCCTTGGAGAATAATGTCATTCTTTGCAGATCTCTTAGAATATCTTTTGACTTCCAACAGACTGAAAATATTTTCTAGTAGTAAAGCAGTGAAACTATTTCTAGACAAACCTTAAATATTCAGATAGACCATAATAACACTTTTACTTATAATTATCAAGACAATCAAAGCAAAAGAGGCCTTTTAATACAAACTTTTGTTTTCATGATCATGTTAATTGAGTTAATTCTTCAGTGCACTTGTAATAAAAAATATTTGTGGAATTAATATATTAGTCATATGATCCACTTTAGAAAACAGCAACACAGTGTGCCAAATTATCCTTAGTTAAGGCAAAAAAAGGAGAGAAAAATACTTTTTGCTTTCCAAATTCTCCTTTTCATTTTAGTAAACTCATATTGTATTGAACAATATATAAACATAGTCCTAGAAGTGCTCTTATAGGTTGCTGCTACTTGTATTTTTCTTAAGTGCCAGTAGTTAAAATCAGGAATTTCCTTACAGGTTTCAGTGTGTTTCTTCTAAGGCAAGTTAGCACTTGAGTAAGAGCTCCCTCTACTGGAGTCTGAGCTTTAAAACTCTTTTTGCCTACAATCTACCTTCCTTCAAGAAGCTCCCCTTCCTGGACCCCACGTAGTACTGGGAGATTAAACCAACAAAACATTAAATAATGTCTTTCAGGAAAGATGCAACTAAACCCATTTATCAATCCAAGGAGGCTGAACTGGAGAGAAACATAAAAAACTGTATACAGTTCCTCCTGTCATTTTTGAATCACATCAGCTGCACAGAATATGTTCTTGGAAGCTTGGAACATAAACTGACTATAATCACATGCCTTCAAGGTCTCAGCCCAGTTTTTTATCAAATACACAATTTGGTGAATTATTGTTTTCAAGGAAAAGTTGGAAATTTACACCCCAAAAACTCTACCCCAGGGTTATTTTGCTTTCCTTAAGAAGTTTACCAGTTTGAGCTGCATTTCTAAAAAACAAAAACTTCAGATTTCATATTATTTTAGGGCATTTAAGTTAATAAAATATTCTGGCTAATCCTGAGTGACACATTTTATCATACTTGAGTTGCATATTTTCAACAATTTGGAATAAAAGAAGACCAGATAATTAACACAAGTGATATAGGTCATGTTCAACAATTCTTGTGAGGTCTAGAGTTCACCATTATGAATATTCATTTTTAGCCATGTAACCTTTGCTAAATTACATAAGCAGTTTGAAAATGTTTTCTTAAAAAATTTCTAAAAATGGGCCTATTAACACTTTACTTACCTCAAAGGGTGCTTCAAAGATTAAATAAAATAATGAATGTGAAAGTACTTTGCAAACCATAAAAACTATTGTGATGAAAACTATGGCCATGTAACAGTGAGATAGGTGCTTTCAGAGTGACCAGCTGATCTTTCTGGTAAAATTTGTCAGTAAGCATGGTATGTGGAATTAATACCATTACTTCACAGATACAGTGCATACCAAAAGATGTACGAATACTGGTTAATGGAAAGAGATGGCTAACTGAATAACATTTGGCCCAATAGAAAGCATTATCTCTTCACATAGTAGGCAGCATACTAAGGATTTTTAAAAGTTGATGTTATTCTCTAAATCCTGTTCTTTTCCATTTGAAAAGAAAGAAAAAACTGAAATTTTATCTTGTAAGATTTATCTTGAAAGATTTTTTGAGTGAGCAAATCTTTCTAACTTAACATTGACAGGGTCAGTAAAAAGTGAGTATTTTTGCATAAGTTGCATTATCAAAACCAACTGATACATGCAGTCCTCCAAAAATAACTTAGATTGTGTGATCATAGTGCTGCATGAATATACACATATTCTCTATGTTCAGTTTCCCTATTATTGACTTTCTACCACATTTCTCTTTTCTCCATGTCACAATTCCAATCACATCAGTAGGAGCTTAATAAATCTTGGATAAGAGTACTCATTATACTTATGTATGGTAGAAACATCAAGCTCCCTGAAAGAATGTTTAAATTAAATATTGCAATTTTTAAAACACTAAAAAATTCAGAGACATTTTACACGTGGATCACCAAAGTATATACTTCAGAACTTCCATGGAGTGGGTACCCTTTATCAACTGAAAATCATTATATAATTGGTCTAGTAAAAGTTTGCTGATGATTCTGATACTTAATTCTTTCAGAATTTATTTTGTTTTCTGTGACCAAAGATGAGAAGCAAATGATCTATCCTTAGAGGTTCAATGTTCATTTTATTTGCGTGTTTATGACAGCTTGATCTTGTAACCTCCATTTTTTTCCTTCTTACTTTTCCCGTAGAGTGATGTAGTTCCTTCCCCATGTTCAATTACTTCTTTGTATATTCTACAACACTTTGCATTTTTAACTTCTTCTTTTTTTTTTTTAGAAAAAGAGAGAAAAGGAGCAAGCAAGAAAGAAACAGCAAAAGAAAGAAAAAGAATGAAAGAGAGAAAGAAAGAGGAAGAGAAAGACGGAGAGAGAATGGGATTCTTGTTTTATTGCCCAGGCTAGAATATAGTCTAAAAATGGGTATTAACAACCTCTTGTATGCCAATAATTGTGCTTAACAATGGAGACAGGAAGGAATAGGGGATGAAAATAACAAATAAGCAGCCAACCAATATTTTATTTAAACCTGGGAAATGCTATGCAATTGCTGAGGAGTGATTTACTTCCAATTATGTGGTCACTTTTAAAATAGGTATAATGT
>CAUYQU010002925.1:0-27485 GCA_963574635.1 Cheracebus regulus
TAAACTTCATATGGAACCAAAAGAGAGCCCGCATAGCCAAGTCAATTCTAAGCAAAAAAAACAAAGTGGGAGGCATCACACTACCGGACTTCAAACTATACTACAAGGCTACAGTAATCAAAACAGCATGGTACTGGTACCAAAACAGAGCTATAGACCAATAGAGCAGAACAGAGGCCTCGAAGGCAATGCCACACATCTACAACCATCTGATCTTTGACAAACCTGACAAAAACAAGCAATGGGGAAAAGATTCCCTGTTTAATAAATGGTGTTGGGAAAACTGGCTAGCCATGTGCAGAAAGCAGAAAGTGGACCCCTTCCTGATACCTTACACTAAAATTAACTCCAGATGGATTAAAGACTTAAACATTAGACCTAACACCATAAAAACTCTAGAAGAAAACATGGCAAAACCATTCAAGACATAGGCATAGGCAAGGACTTCATGACTAAAACACCAAAAACATTGGCAACAAAAGCCAAAATAGACAAATGGGATCTAATTAAACTTTAGAGCTTCTGTACAGCAAAAGAAAAAATCATTAGGGTGAACCAGCAACCAACAGAATGGGAAAAAATTTTTGCAATGTACCCATCTGACCAAGGGCTAATATCCAGAATCTACAAAGAACTAAAACAGATTTACAAGAAAAAAACAAATCCATTCAAAAGTGGGGCAAAGGATATGAAAAGACACTCCAAAAGAAGACATATATGAGGCCAACAAACATATGAAAAAATGCTCATCATCACTGATCATTAGAGAATGCAAATCAAAACCACACTGAGGTACCATTTCACGCCAGTTAGAATGGAGATCATTAAAAAATCTGGAGACAACAGATGCTGGAGAGGATGTGGAGAAATAGGAACACTTTTCCACTGTTGGTGGGAGTGTAAATTAGTTCAGCCATTGTGGAAGACAGTGTGGCGATTCCTCAAGCATCTAGAAATAGAAATTTCTTTTGACTCAGTAATCCCATTACTTGGTATATATCCAAAGGATTATAAATCATTCTATTATAAAGACACATGCACAAGTATGTTCATTTTGGCACTGTTTACAATGGCAAAGACATGGAACCAACCCAAATTTCCTTCAATGATAGATTAAACAAGGAAAATGTGGCACATATACACCATGGAATACTATGCAGCCATAAAAAACGATGAGTTTGCATCCTTTGAAGGAACATGGACGAACCTGGAAACCATCATTCTCAGCAAACTGACACAAGAACAGAAAATCAAACACTCATGTTCTCAGTCATAGGTGGGTGTTGAACAATGAGAACACATGGACACAGGGAGAGGAGCATCACACACTGGGGTCTGTTGAGGGGGCTAGGGGAGTGTCAGTGGGGGGTGGGGAGGTTAGGGAGGGATAATATGGGAAGAAATGCCATATATAGGTGACAAGGGGATGGAGGCAGCAAACCACCTTGCCATGTGTGTACCTATGCAACAATCCTGCATGATTTGCACATGTACCCCAGAACCTAAAGTACAATAAAAAAAAGAACCCAAAAAAGTGCTTAAATTTTACTAATGAAAGACTGAAGAGAGAGAACACCAGTCATCTATTAGTAATAAAAATAATAACAGTTTAACATTTATTGAATGCTTCTGATATCCCAGGTAAAGTGCTCAGCCATGCATTCATGATAAAGGCTATTTGTCTTGGAAACAGTGGAGTGAAGAAGTTGGGGAGCCTGGACATTTCAGCAAAGGAGGTCAAATGCCAAGCTCTAGGGGCATTAACTCCTATGGCAGACTGAAACAGCTGCAGGCAGTTCCATATGTGTGGGGTGTAGCATGTTACAGAGGAAGTGGTATTACAGGAAAAATAATATATACATATTTATACTTGTACCTGCACAAAACATATTTGAAGATATCATAATAGCCTTAACATTCGTTTGCCTGGGCAAAAACAGTGCTAGTCTAGGATAGACAGGAGATTTTGTTTGTATTTAATGTTTAATATTTAAGCATATACTTTTAAATTAGAAAACTAAAAATAACTCAATGTGATGTCTTATTATAATTAGTTTTGTAGTGCCATAAAAAATAAATTTTCTAGGAAAGGGAAGGGTTCATATGCTGAACAAGAAAGAAACAGGTCAAGAAGAGGAATAACTCTATGGATAAAGGAAATTGGGTAACCAAGAATATATTTAGTAATTGCTGACTCACACTGAGGGACCAGCCAGCTTTAGTACCCATTAATTTGTAGATGTTTTTCTCCAGTTGATTGGCAACTTTGGTATAATAGACAGTAAGCAAGTGTTTTTCTAAGCAAATTCATTGGATATGGATAAAGAACAAGGAGTTAAATTGTGGGACCAGAAAGAGGCAAGATGTAGCAATTAACCACAAGTTTTTTTATTGGTTAAAGAAGCAAAATCAGGATGGCAGTGATAAATTGAGTAAGCTAAGATTATAAGTTCTAAAAATATGGCAAAGTACAGAAAAGTGGAAATAAAGGAGGAAAAGAACTCAAAGGAGAGAAGTTTTCATCAGCATGAGAGACAAAGTTTAACATTTTCAGAGAGGGCATGGACATGGCACCAGGACATGAAGTGCCTTGAAGGCAAAACTTAGAATTGTGTGGGTGAAAAAGTGGGAGGGGATTTTGAGTCTGTAATGGTTAACTGAATAGCCTTGGGCAGATGAGTACCCAGAGTGATTTTAGGACCTGGAATTTCTGAGTCCTAGCCATAAAGAGGTACACTTCACATTGAGCTGAAATAGATTCATCTGTGGCTGGGATATAACCCTGCAAAGGTATGTACATATGGTTTGATGGTGACAGTGAAGGAGAATATCAAACTTTTTAATGGACTACTGATGGTGAGCAACTAGTTGTTCAGGTTTCACAGAAGACTTGACAAAGAAAGAGGTGATATTTTAGGTAGGTCTGTAAGTAGGAATTTAACTAGCAGAAAGAAACTTGGTGGAAGCATTACAGCCTGAGGGAAGGGTAAACTGAGGCCTAGTTTTTATTATTTAATTCTGAGTGTACTTATCTTGAAGTTTGAATTCTATAAACTGCTGTTTTAATCTGGTACGTGAGCCATTCGTTGACTTGTCTTTTCATGTATGCAAACTCACCCTTTCTTTTATAGAACATATATTATGTAAATAAATGAGCACTTATGGGATCTATTTGCTTCATGTTCCAGTTATTTTTATTTCCCATGTGAGAGACATAGTAGTCCAGACTGCAGTTCTAAGGAAAAATGTCTTAACATGGCTGCAAATGATAAAATAAGCAGATTGTAAATGTAACTTAAACAACTGGAATTTGAATTAAGGTCCCTTTTTGAAATTAAATATCCAAGAAGTTTCTACCGAACTTAGAAGAGAAAGCTGTTCAAATTTTCCCTGGGGTGAGGTTATGTAATGTATAATTCAAGAGAAACTGGTGCATACAGTTTAGGAACCTGATGCTGAGTTGGTAGGCCAGATAATTGGTAATAGCCACTTCCAACAGCTATATAAATCAAGATAAATCATAGAGAGACTGGAGCTCCTGATCCAATACAAGTGAATATGAAATATATGCTGAGATCATTTTCTAAATTGCAATTTAGAATACAGTGTTTAGCCATTCCATTCCACAGCTATGTGATATGTAGGTATAAACGGACATTGTAATTTAAAGCAGCCTACTTATGGAATTATCAGACAGATGTTTTGCTCTTGCCTCACCTCCCTGATCCTTAATAGTATGTGAATAATGAAATAAATAAAATGATTTTTTATTTGTCACAACACAATACAAATTGGTCCTCATTTTGCAAAAGTAGAAAATTGGAACCCATTTAAAAATTTTATTAATAATTTTCAGATATTTTTGCAGATTGATTTCCTCTACTTTAAGGTACAGTAAGTTTGGTTTCATGCTCTTCATTTCCACACTCTGAAACTAGAAATATCATTTCCAGACATCTTCCAAGTTAGTGACTAATGCAACAGGAGGAAGGAGAATGAGAAGACGCAGGTTCCTACCTCAATGCACTTGGAGTTTAAACAGGAGAAGATAAGCATGAATTATATAACTAGTAAGGACAACAAATGCTATTGCAAGTAATGTGTATGGGAACATGGAAGAAAGGATATAGAATCTGGTGATTAAGGATCAGGAAAAGCTTCAGGGAGGAGAGGTCTTTCGAGTAAACACTGAGAATGGGTATATTTTCAGCAGACGTAAGGGGGACGGAGATATCCCAGGCTGCCAGGACAGCTGATTTAAGAATAGGGGCCTAAAGGTATAGACAGTATTTAGAAAATAGTGGGTAATAACGATTGCAGTCTAAGACTGTATGCACCTAGAAGGCGATTATATTGTTTTGAAAGATTATTGAAAGTTAGCTTGATCAGGAAGGACCCTGAATAAGTTTGTAAGGAATGTCAGCTTTAAATGTGAATGCCCTAAATTAACTTCATTAATGTACAATGCAATGCTAATGATCATTTGGTGACTTAGCCTCTTTTAAAGTTTGTGTTTTGTGATTCAGAAGGTGATTTAGGTCAAGAAGACCAAGACCAGAAAACAAATTCTATGATCCAATAATTGGCTGTCACAAGCAGCTGTTTAGTGTGTGTTACAGGGTTTTAAGTGTAGTTTAAGGCAATAAAGGCTTAAGAAAATTCACTAAGATAAATTCCACATTTTCATTTTTGTGTATGGATCTCCGATTTTCTCTGTATCACTAAGAGGTGCGGTGCATCATCATTAATTGATAAGTCTTAATGAAATCTATAGCTTCAGTGCTTCGATGCTTTAGGTACTTACATGTAGGGATCTAATAATTAAAAATAGCTGAACTTTCCTTCCTCTTGGAAAAAATTAATACCCATGCTACAAAACTTTGCAGTGTATAGATTCATTAATTCCTTTCTCTTGAAATTTTTTCAACATATTTATTGGAAAGTGCACACCAGTTGAAAAGAGGTGGTATGGGCAGTAGCTGCTTCACTTTCCTAGTTCTAACTTAACCCAGAACCTATTGAAAGAACTGTATATTTTACATAACAGTTGTGTTGCAAGTGACAGAAACGAAATATAAAATCATACATTTTAAAAGGTTTCAATAAAAAGTACAGGAAATGGTATGAATGAATCCAGGTTCTGTAAAAAGTGGATCCAGGACATTAGGCAGCTTTAGAACTCATTCTTTATCCTTTTATTTACCTCTTATCTCTGCTTTTTTTCATTGATTTAAATTTGCCATTCCTTTATAAATAGAATCAGAGCCATAGCAGGTTCTGAGCTAATACTCTTACAGCAAGATTCCTTGACATCAGAGCTACTGACATTTTGGTCTGGATAATTCTTTGTTTTGGGGATCTCCTCCATACAGTGGAGGATGTCAAGCAGCCTCACTGGCCTCCATCCAATAACCAGTAGCATCTTCTACTCCTCACCAACCTCAGCTGTAACAACAAAAATTTTCTCTAGATAGTGCCAAATTTCCTATGAGGGTAGTGAAATTGTCCCCAGTTGAGAACAACTGCCTAATGGTCTTATGTCAGAGAAGGAGAGCTTATTCACACAATTTCCATTCAGAAAAATCCAAAAGAACAGTTTTGTTCTATGTGGACCATATACCCAACCCGAACCACACCTCTTAATGAGAAAAGTGAGGTATCATGATTGGCTCAGCTTGGGAAAATGCTATATCAACCAAAGCTCTTAGAAAGCCCATCAGATTGCAAACTTCAGGAGACACTATTGATGTAACAATATATGTATATGATCATAGATTGTTAATGAATAATCAGGAGAATGATTTGAATTGAGGAAGTGATTTATGAAGATAAAAAATGTCATGTCAAAGCAGGATGGAGAATTAATATTAAAGAAATGTATTTTATGCAGTCTTCACAATAACCACAAAGCAGACGCAGTCCATCATTGGAGAAATTTGAAGCCTATAGTCCATTAAAAGTAACCATAGTAAGAACAAAAGCCTAGCTCAACTACTGGCCACATTGTCGAGATCCCCACTGATGACTTGAGAAAAAAGAAGCATACCCGTTTCTGGCCAAAATAATTATTTACCTCAGTTTCTAGTATTGTTTTACTTAATCTATTGTCAAGAAATAAAATAATCAGATGGAGAGATGACACAGATGTTGGAATTGTCATGGCTTATAAACCTGAATTACAGGAAAGGTTAAACAAAGTTCTTCAGACAAAAGAAATATGATACACATAGAAAATTTTATCTATTCAAAGGAATAAAGATTAACAAAAATTGCATAAATGTGGGTAAATATAAAAATATCTTATTTTTTATTTTTAATCTTCTTAAACAATTGAAACGTACAATAAGAAGTAAAAAAGAGATCTGGGTGCACTGGGTCACACCTGTACCCAGCACTCTGGGAGGCTAAGGCAGATGGATCATGAGGTCAGGAGATGGAGACCATCCTGGCCAACATGGTGAAACTCTGTCTCTACTAAAGTACAAAAAATTAGCCAGGCATGGTGGCACATGACTGTAATCCCAGCTACTCAGAAGGCTGAGGCAGGGGAATCACTCGAACCTGGGAGACAGAGGTTGCAGTGAGCTGAGATTAAGCCACTGCACTCCAGCCTGGTGACAGAGCAAGACTCTGTCTAAAAAAAAAAAAAAAGTGAAAAAGAAACACAAAAACAAAAAACAAAAGTAAAATAAAATACAAAGCATAAAAGTAAAATTGAGAATATAGAGCAAAAATATATATCTATTTGGGGGTTCATAATATATGTAGAAGTAAAATGTATGACAAGACAGGAGGGGAAATACATAAGTATTTGCTTTTGAAATTCTTTCACTACACATGAAGTAATATATTTTTTGAAAGCAGACTTTCATATGTTACGAATTTGTGTAGTAAAATCTAGAGTCAGTACTAAGGTATAAAACAACTATAAAGTTTTTAGTGGCAATAAAATGGAATCATACATAAGCATTAAATTAATCCAAAAAGAGAGGAAAATTAATCCAAAAAGAGAAAAAAAGGAGAAAACAATAGATAGGACAAATAAAAAAAAAAAAAAAGTAAAAAGTAGATATAATCCCAAGCATATCAATACTTACATTGAGTGCATAATCAAAAAATTCAATTAAAACATGAGGACTGTCGATTATATTTAAAATATAATCACAATCCTTTATATAAGAAATTTACTTTAAAGATATAGATGAATATAAGCCTCATTTGTCTATTTTTGTTTCATTGTGTTTGCTTTTGCAGACTTGGTCATTAATTATTTTCTAAGCCAATGTTCAGAAGAGTTTTTCCTAGGTATTTTACATTTTCAGATCTTCTGTTTAGGTCTGTAATTCATATTTAGTTAATTTTTCTATGTAGTGAGAGGTATAGGTCCAGTTTTATTCTTCTACATATGGCCATCCCAGCACCATTTATCTAATAGGGTGTCATTATCCCAGTGTATTTTTGTTGTTGACTTTGTCAAATTAGTTGATTGTAGTTATACAGCTTTATTTCTGGGTTCTCTATTCCATTCCATTGATCTATATGTCTATTTTTATACCAGTACACTGCCATTTTGGTTACTATAGGCTTGTAGTATAATTTGATCAAATGCTTCCAGCTTTATTCTTTTTGTTTAGGATTGCCTTGGCTATTTGGGTTATTTTTTGTTTCCACATGAATTTTAGGATTTAAAGTAAAATATGGGAAAGATACACTGTAAAACACAAATCAGAAGGAAACTGGAGAGGTTCCATTACTATCAAAGAAATCAGACTTAAAACAATGTGTTTTATCAGAGCTATAGGAAATCATAACAAAGATAAGGGTGTAAGCTGATTTAAATCTCTTTAAAAGTGTGTATTAATCTAATAACAAAGTTTTAATTAAATAAAGTAAAAACTGATTGAAATGAAAAGAGATAGAAACAAATCCATAATTATTGTTGGGGAATTCACCCTCTAAGTTATTAATCAAATAAATAGGTCAAAATAATCAGTAAAAATATAGGCGATAGTAGCAGAATACACATTATTTTTACTTCCCTATGAAATATTCACCAGGGTAGATGACATAATCTGGGTGATAATGAAACTCACAATAAATATGAAAGGATTAAAATAATACAGAATATGTCTTCAGACAATAGAGGACTAAAACTAGAAATTTAAAACAGAAAATATATTCCTATTAAAAAATTCAGTATCTTCTAAATAATCAATGTCTCAAAAAAGAAATTATGAGAGAAATGGATAGTATTTTGAATAGAGTGCAAATGAAAATACAACATAAATATTTTTGAGTTATAACAACATTTGTGCTGAGAAAAATTGCAATCTTAAATACTTTTATTTAAAACAGAAAAATTTCAAAACAATGATCTAAGCTTTCCCATTATGAAACTAAAAAAAAAATCATCTAATGCAAACTCAACAAAAAGAAGGAAGTCATAAAGATAAAAACAGAAAGCAAGGAAATAGAAGTTTTTAAAAATAAAGGAGAAAAAAATAATTTTTAAAAACTAGTTATTTGCAAGACCAATACAATTGATAGATCTCTAGTCTGATGACCAAAAAAGAAAAACAAGACGAAAAGACACTAAAAACCTATATCAGGAATGAAAGACTGAACTTCACCGCAGGTTAATTGACAAATATGCTTAAAATAATTTGCTAGTAAATTCCTCAACTAGGTAAAATAGAAAATTTTTCAAAACTTAGATGAAATATAAAACTTCTTCAGAAGGCAAAACTTACCAAAGCTCACTCAATAAGCATACAGAACCAAAACAGTGCTATATCTAAGGAAACATTTTTTTAAAATTTATAAACCTTCCCACAAAGAAAATTCCAAATCACTGGTGAATTCTACCAAACATTTAAAAGATAAATAATACCAAATCAGCATAGTATTCCAGAAAATAAAGAGGAGGGGATTCTTCCAAACCTATTTTTATGAAATCAATATTACCTTTACACCAAGACCATCCAAAGACGTTATAAGGAAAAAAACCCTATAACGTTTCTCATGAACACAGACACAAAAAGAAATCAAACAAAATATTTAGTAAAAATAAGTCAGTCTGAAAGCAGAGCTTGAGACAAGGAATTGGGTATAGATATTTATATGGAAGGTAATCCCGAGAAGCAAGAGTGAAGGAATAGAGAGTAAGACAGGCAAGGGAACTCAATTCCAATGGCTATTTCAGACCATACCGAATGCCTCCCAGAACTTTCTGTCTGGAATGTGGGCATATTTATCCACCATCTTCCAGTGCCTATTACCTGAAGTTTGTCCCTATCATGTCATTTCTGGGATACTCCAGAGCACAGAATAAACATTTGTTTATTCTTATTTCATTTGTTATTGTATTCTGTGGCACTGGAAAAGGCACCAGGAAAAATGAAAAAAAGATGTGGTGCTTGCTTGAGATGGGTCACTGATGATGCAAAATGAGTTTGAGCCTACCTAGAACCATTCACTGCAGTTGAAGTTGAAATCAAACGTGAGCCGACAGGATTCATGTAGACATCAGAGGCCTCTGATACACAAAAGAAAGTGGAAGACCACTTACAAATGCATTAGGTTTGAGATGAGACATCCAAGTGTACAGGTCAAGTAAACAGACAGTGGGTTACGCAAGTCTGGAGCTGAAGAGAAAGGTCTGGAATGGTGATATACATTTGAGAATTGTCAGCATATACATGATGTTTGTATCTATGGAACTTGATGGGATCAATCACCAAGCCAATGTATGGAGAGAGGGAGAGAACAAAGACTTAACTTTGGGACATTACAAAATTAAGACATTGAAGAAGAAAGAAAGAATCACCAAAGGAAGCTGAGATGTGTTTAATAACAAACTGTAGAGTATGAAAATATGGTATTCTGGATACAAGTGAAGAAATGGTACCAAAAGAACAGAAGAGGTTGTTAGTATCAAATGCTGCTTAGAGGTCAAGGAAGATAAAACTGAATATTGTCATTGGAAGTTCACTAATAATTTCAATGAAAGTGCTGGAGTTTCTGAATTTTAGTTGACATTTCCTTAAGGTAATTCACACATCAGTAAACAAGCGTCAACCTCTCTTCCCCAGGGTTTGTCAAAATCTGCTCTGCCAACTGGTGTACTTCCAAAATAAAAATATTAGCAAGCAATAGCAAATTACAGGAAAAAGACAAGGAATTACTTTTCAGTGTAATACAGTCAACTATTCTTCGTACATTTTTTTAAATTAAAATACATTTTTTAAGTGAAATGATGCTTTTTCCTAGCAAAATAATGTATGTGCACACATATATTAACCTTCAATAAAAAATACATATATGCATATATATATTCCACATATTTATGGGGGATGTGTAAGAATGAGTGTTTGTATGTATTGTGCATGTGTGTATTTCTAAAAAATATATATGTATATGTTACATATATCATAATATATTATAGATATATTACAGATAGAAACGTAACATATACACATATATAATGTGTGTGTGTGTGTGTGTGCGCGCACATGTAACTATGAAACCCAAAACTCTGGAAATGACTGTTTTAGCCTATAAAATTCTGGTATGAGACAAAAGCAGTTTTACTTGGTCAAGGTCTATACATTATAAAAAGAGGTGAAAAAAGCAAAACAATATATCTATTGGTCAGGAGAACGGATTTAGGACAGAAATGTTCTATTACTTTTCTCTGACACCTTAGCCATAGCAGAGGGATGCTTACTTGATGCAATTTATAGCTTAGCTTAATAAAAAAAAAATGATTTTTCTAAACTGTTAAGCATGTTGAAAGATTTTCTGTTACCACAGATTGCTACGAAGCCTATGATACATGCTGATTTTTTTCCTTGCTGAAGAATCTTTATTTCTTCTCATTTCAGAACTGCTTAAGATTCTGTTCACTTCATTTCATCTTGTCTTTCTGTTCTCAATTATCCTAAAAACTCAAGGATTTAAGAGTCTTAATAAGCAGTTCTGTAATGACAGGTTATTTCTCAGTTTTTTAGGTTTACGGTGCTGTCCTCATTCTAACTGTTTAGTATGGATGCTTAGCTCAGCCCTTCTTCTTTTCAGATACAAAATTTTAGGCTTCATATTTCTGCATAAATTCCATATTTCAAAATTAATTATCTGTATCATATGTTTATCATGTGGTTACTATTTTTCTATTATTTGATTTCTTTGACCTATGTATCTTTTATAAGTGTGCTCTTATCAACTTTTTGTTATTGATTTTTAATTTGATAGCATAGTGGTAAACAATGTGACTTTCATAACATTATTCTTTGAGATATATTAAAGCTTGCTTTATAAAGCTAACATTTAGTCAGTTGTCTGTGTATGCTTGTAAAGAATGTGAGTTTTATAGATGCTGAATGTAGTAACATATATGTCCATTACATCAAATTGATTAATCTGTTTTTAACAAATCTGTATCATTGCTGATATTTTTTGGTCTGTCAAGTACTGATCTAGATATTTTTAAATACCCATCTTCATAATAGGTTGCATTATTTTCTTGTATAGTTATTACTTTTTGCTTTATATATTTTGAGTATTTCTTATTGTATGCATACAGTTTTAGAATTATATATCATTATGACATGACATCAACTCATACTGTTTCTGCCGCTTAAGTCTATTTTACTTGAAATTAAAAGGTGATGGTCAATTTTCTTTTTTAATTGACATATAATAGTTGTACATATTTGGGGGTACATGTGATATTTCAATACCTATATATAATGTGTAATGATCAAAGCAGGGTAACAGAAACATACATCCAATAACCACGAACATTTATCTTTTCTTTGCATTGGGACACTCTCTTTTGTTATTATTGGCATGAGTTACTTTTTCTAAGCATTTACTTTTCAAATTTCTATGTCATTAGCTCTTAGATGTATCTCTTATAGATAGAGTTAGACTTTGGTTTTGAAATCTAGTTTGACAATCTATTTAAATTGTAACATTTTATTCTTTTATATTTATTGTAATTACAAGTAATTTTTTATTTATTCTTATTTCGTGCTTAGATTTGGTCTACCAGTTCTTCCTATGTTTTTCCTCCTCTCTACCTTCTCTTATATTAATGAACTAATTTTTCCTCATTCAATTTTTTCTCTACTAATTTATGTTATACACTGTTATAACACATTATTATACACTATTATATTAAAATAATGTTTTTGCTATTTGAAAATTACTTTTTATCATTCATATATTATAGAAGAAAGAATAAGAATAGTCTGCAAGGAGTACTTATTTACATGAATGATAGAAAGCTTCTAGAAATGGGAAGTTGAAACAGGCGAATTGCTTGAATCTGAGAGGTGGAGGTTGCTGTGAGCTGGGATTGTGCCACTGAACTCCAGCCTGGCAACAGAGTGAGGGTCTATATCAAAAAAAAAAAAAAGAAAGAAAGAAAAGAAAAGAAAGCTTCTTTAAATAAACTCATTCAAAGGGAAAGAAGAGTAGTTTATAGAAAAAAAAATGTAAGATTATTAGAACAATTTGGAAGAAATTGGATGAAAGGCATAAGAAATAAATAAATAGATAAAGCATCTTAGCATTCAAGAAGAATTCATTTAGAAACATTTGTGAACATGCAAATTCATAAATAACTTTAGAACATAAAATTTGTTTTCATAAAATATAATTAAATATAACCCCAATTAGAATGTAAGCTCCCTGAAGGTAGGAACATTTAACTCCTTTGTTCAGTGCTATATTCTTTCTTACCAGAACAATACTCAACATATAAAATATGAACATGCATATTTTCATATTCAATAGACCACTTTAAGAAAACTTTAATAATAATAAATAAAGAACTGTGCTGGATATTTTTCATTAGTCCTCCCAGATCCACTCTATAAAAACTCCGCTTTGCTCTGTACCCGAGGAAATGGACCTTTGTTGAGTTCATCAAGAGGTTTCCTTACTACTTGGCTTTAACTAAGGCTCAGCCAAAGGCAGGCCTCAGCAAGAGATCAGATGGTGGGAAGTGTGTAAGAATGGGCATTTCCCTGGCTCCGTCTCTGCCCAGCTGCCATGCATTGGCTGCACCACTCCTCTGAAGGCCACTGCCCTGTAGAATAGCTGCTACTCTCTGCAGTCAGTTAATTCTTCCCACACTTTAACACCTTAGACCCAGGGGTGGTAACAGCTTCCTACTCTTGCTTGCACTGGGGTTCTGAACCTCTGCTTACTTGTTTACATTAAACTTGTATGCACATTTGCAAATAATCCCTTTATTCATCTTCACTCAATTCCCATATTTAAGTGTACCATCTTCTTCCAACTTAGATTCTGACTTTGACAAAGGCTAAACTCATTTATAACAAGAATAAAATAAATGTGATTTGAGTATCAACAGAAACAGTTTCATTAGTTTTTTGGTCTGGTCTTGATTCCCTAAAGACTTTACGGTAGACTCATGCTAAAAAGAAATTGATTGATGCTGAATCTGATATGCCAGAATTTAAATTACCCAAAGTTTATGTTTTCTAGCTAAGATCCATCTAGTTCTTAGATCTCAGCACATTCTCTTCATTTCCATAACCAATGTCTTTTAGGGCCATTTTTCAAAGACACAGAAACCACCCCAAAATGTTTTTTGGTTCTTGGTTTATTAGTTTTCAAGAACTACTGCCTGCATTGTGATAAAAAGAAACAATAGAACTGAGTTAAGCTGTGAGCAGCTAAGCATCCCTTCCCACACCAGCCTCTCCAGATCTATGACTAAAGTTGATACGACAGCAATATTACACATTATCATGTCACAGATCTTCAGGGTTCTCACAAACAGGTTGAACCATGAATATTACACTTATAAATGCAAAACGTCTTGTATACTGCTTTGTGAATATATTTTAAATCTTCATGCTAGTGTGGTCTATAAAATAATATCATAGGATGAATTAGTTGAGCACTACATCCTCTCATAATAACATGTTTTTGAGGCAGGCACTACTTTACCCTTGCTTTAAGACAAGAAATCTGTGAAATATGCAAGTTAAGTAAATGATTCAAGTTTTTAGAGTTAATAAGTACTAGAGATGGGAGTCCAGTAAGTAGTCTGGTGGCTGCCAAGTTGATGTTCTTAACTCCAAACTTTCAAGTGATCAAATGGTGGCATAAAGCAAGAGTTATTAATTGCAAGAGAGACAGTGAGATGAGGTTCTGTCTTATCATCAGCATTTATTAAATAATTGTGTGTCCTATTCAGGCTCCATTTCCACATACATAAAATGGAGATAGTAAAAATGCCAACTCATGAGGTATTGTCAGCAATGAACTAAATTAAATAAGACAATGAACATCAATAACTTGACTAGATAAATTTTGTGTAATATCATTTTCTTTTAATTTCTGGAAATATCTGTAAAATGTGATTGTTTTAGTTATAGAGTTGATTTATCTCAATTACTGGCAAAATAAATCATCTATTGCTTTCAGGTTATAATAATAAGATACACAAGCCACACATATATGTCTTACTTTCTTCAAATTTTATAACAAGAAAATGTATATTCATATCAATTTTAAACAAGACCAATTTTAACCATCTCTCCCAGGATCCCCAGGGGTAGAAAAAGCAAGTGTTCTCTAGACTTGCTTTGTGCACAATTTGAATCCCACACTGAAGAATTTCAGTGTGTTGGGTGGTATTAGCATAACTTTCCCAAAGACATACTGTTCTCAGAGGACAATATGCTAGAGCAATCCATGACTTTACAGGAAGTCGAACATCTTCCTTGCAACATATTATTTCCATCCAGTTTTACCTGCTGGTAATACCTAGAGTGAAGTCCAAAAGCTTACTGAAGTGGAGTGATGAGAAGTATTATTAATTCACATGGATAAACACTGAGGAAATCCACAAAGCCAACGAATTTAATGTTCTACTTCCTAAAGGGGAAGAAACAAAGGGACTAGTCATTACGTTGGCACCTCCAGCACACTGCAGTCACCATACAGATAAAAGTCCAGGCTCTCTTCCCTGTGAGCCCCCAACCCCCATTCTTCACCAGGCAGTCCCCCTGCTCAAGGACCACAGATCAGTCACCCAACCCACAGATGAGCACAACCACTGGCAGTGGCTCTGAGTTTCCCTGTGGAGAGGCTCCAAGAGGCAACTGACAGCCTTTTTGTCATGCCACAGCAGTGCTTCTGCCCTTACTGCCCTTAGTCTGAGGAAAAATCAAAGAGCTTCACATGAACTTACAGCATAACACAGCCACCATAAGAAGAGGAGCCCAATCTCTCTTCCTTGTGAGCTCTCAACCCCTCGCTCCCCAACAAGCAGAGCCCCCAGCTCAGGCCAGCAATGCAACTTCCTCACTCCCTAGCTGAACATACTCACTAGTTACAGCTCCATGCATCTCAGAGGTGGAACGCCCAGAAGCAACCAAAAACCCTTCTGCCACTGCCACTGCAGTACTGCCCTTGCTGCCCTAGGACTGAGGAAGCAGCGAAGACCCTGAGTCCTTTACCTACACCTCCAGTAAGGTACAGTTGCCCTAAGTAGAGGAGGTCAGTCTGTCTCCCCCAGGTCTCACCTGCCCCACTCATCACCAGGTAGGGCTTCCCTGGCTTGGGCCCACAACACAGCCACCCCAACCTGGGCCAATCACATTAACTGATTATGGTTCTGCATGTCTCTGGAGTGAAGAACTGGAAGACCTTCTGCCACAACCACTGTTAAGGTTCTTTTTCCTGCTGTCTCCAAGCTGGGGAGGGAACATAAACCCTGAGATCACCCCAGAGCTGTGGTGGGCAGCCTAGGAGAGTGAAGCTGAGATTGGCAGCCAGCAATCTAATGGGAGAGGATCCCACACTTTCAGAGCACTGAGAAGGAGCATGGCTGCAATTGTGAGGAAGTACAGAGTAGCCACTTGACTGAGCAAGAGCCTATCTACTGACCAGACCATTATGCTTAAGCACCATCTGCTGGATCACAAGTGAAAGTTCAATACCAAAACTACTTCGTTAACATACCCCTCTGTGAAACTAAAGGCAAGAAGGCAGCTACAAATAATGATCTGGTAGAAAGCCTTGGCACTCTGAAAACATCAAGAAAGAAGTCTCCTGACTTCTCAATTTATATTGCAGTTAAAGGAACACCTGCCCAAGGAGACAAGAATGAACTAGCACAAGAACTCTTGTAACTTAAAAACCCTGTGTCTTCTTTCCACCAAACAGTGATACTAGTCCCCCCACCAGGGTTCCTAACTGGGAGGTAATGGCTAAAATGACAGAAATAGAATTCAGAATATGGATAAGAATGAAGATCATTAAGATTAGGGAATATGTTAAAGCCCAATCCAAGGAATCTAAGACAATAAAACAATACAAGAGCTGATAGACAAAATAACTAGTATAAAACAGAAGCAAACTGATCTGAGAGAACTGAAGAACACACCCCAGCTGGGTGTGGTGACTCACGCCTATAATCCCAGCACTTTGGAGGTCCAAAGTGGGCAGATCACTTGAGGTCAGGAGTTTGAGACTAGCCTGGCCAACATCTCTACTAAAAATACAAAAAATTAGCTGGGCCAGGTGGCAGGCACCTGTAATCCCATCTACTCTGGAGCCTAAGGTGAGAGAATCGCTAGAACCAGGGAGGCAGAGGTTGCAGTAAGCGGAGATCGCCCCATTGCACTCCAGCCTTAGTGACAAAGGGAGACTCCATCTAAAAAAAAAAACTAAGGAACACACTATGAAAATTTCACAATGTAATTTAAAGTATTAACAGCAGAATAGATCAAGCTGAAGAAACAATCTCAGAGACTGAAGACTGGCTTTCTGAAATAAGACAGTCAGACAAGAAAACAAACAAACAAAACCTCTGAGAAATATGGGATTATGTAAAGAGAACCAAATCTGTGATGCACAGGCATCCCTGAAAGACAAAGACAGAAAGCAATTAACTTGGAAAACATATTTTAATATATCATCTATAAAAACTTCTCCATCGCTAGAGAGACCAACATTCAAATATAAGAAATGCAAATAACTCCTGCAAGATAAAATACAAGAAGCCTATTCATAAGACATGTAATCCTCAGATTCTCTAATGGCAGCTACAGAGAAAGGACAGCACACCTACAAAGGGAAGCCTAGCAGGCTAACAGCAGGCCTTTCAGCAGAAACTATACAAGCCAGAAGAGATTAAGTGTCTAGCTTCAACATTCTTAAAAAAATATTATAAACAAGAATTTCATCTCCAGCCAAACTAGGCATCATATCTGAGGAAATAAGATCCATTTCAGACAAACAAACGCTGAGGGAGTTTATTACTGCCAGGACTGCCTTATAAGAGGTCCTAAACAGAGTGCCAAATATGGAAAGGAAAGAGCACTATCAGAAACTACAAAAAAATACTTAAGTACACATGCCCATGACACTGTAAAGCAACCACACAAACAAGTGTGTATAATAACCAGCTAACAACAGGATGACAGGATAAAACCCACAGATATCAATATTAATCTTGAATGTAAATGGGCTAAATACCCCAGTTAAAAGGTACAGAGTGGTACACTGGATGAAGAAGCAAGACCCAAAGTTATACTGTCTTCAAGAGACTGATCTCACAGGCAATAACACCTATAGGCTCAAAATAAAGAAATGGAGAAAAATCTACCAAACAAATAAAGAGAAGCGGGGTTACAATCCTAATTTTAGACAAAACAGACATTCAACAAACATTGATCAGAAAAGATAAAGAAGGGCATTACATAAGGGTAAAGGGTTTGATCCAATAAGGAGACCTAACTATCATAAATATATATGCATTCAACATAGAAGCACCTAGATTCATAAAGCAAGTTCTTAGAGGCTCATGGAGAGACTTACATTCCCACAGAATAATAGTGAGAGACTTCAAAACATACCTGAAAATATTAGACAGATCAAGGCAGAAAATTAGCAAAGATATTCAGGACCTGAACCCAGCACTTCACTAAATGGACCTAATGAAGATCTACAGAACATTCCACCAAAAAATAACAGAATATACTTTCTTCCCATTGCTACATGGCACATATTCTAAAATTGACCATATAGTCAGACACAAAACAATCCTCAGCAAATTCAAAAAAATAAAATCATAACAACTATGCTCTCAGACCACAAAACAATCAAAATAGAAATCAATACTAATAAAATTGCTAAAAACTATACAATTACATGGGAATTAAACAACCTGCTCCCAAATAACTTTGGAGTAAATAATGGAATTATGCAGAAATCAAGAAGTTTTTTTAAACTTATGAGAACAAAGATACAACATGCCATAATATATGGGAGACAGCTAAGGCAGTGTTATGATGGAAATTTATAGTGCTAAACAGCCACATGAAAAATTTAGGAAGCTCTTAAATTAGGAACCTAACGTCACAACTAAAATGATAGATCTAGCCAACCCTAAGGCTAGCAGAGGACAAAAAATAACCAAAATCAGAGGTTAACTGAAGTAAATTCAGACAGGAAAAAAAAGAGAAAACATCAGCAAATCCAGGAGTTTGTACTTTGAAAAAAATCAATAAAATACCTACACAGCTAGCTAAGCTAATAAGAAAAGAGAGAAGGTCCAAATAAACACAATTGGAAACAGCAAAAGGAACATCATGACTGATGACATGGAAATGCAAAAAGCCATTAGAGACTATGCACAGAATCCAGAAAATCTAGAAGAAATGGATAAATTCCTAGATACATACAACCTCCCAAGACTAAACCAGGAACAAATTGAATCCCTAGACAGATCAATGATGAGTCCTGAAATTGAGTAAGTAATAAAAAGCCTACCTACCAACAAAAGCCCAGGACCAGAGAGATTCACAATCAAATTCTACCAAATGTATAAAGAAGAGCTAGTACCACTCCTACTGAAACTATTTTTAAAAATTTAGGAGGAAGGACTCCTCCCTAACTCATTCTATGAGGCCTACATCCTCCTGATATCAAAACTTGTCAGAGACACAATAAAAAATGAAAAGTTTTGGTCAATATTGTTGATGATCACAGATGCAAAAATTCTCAATAGAAAACTAGCAAATTGATTCAGCAGCACATCAAAATCTTAATCTGCCAAGATCAAGTAGGCCTCATCCCTGAGATGCAAGGTTGGTTTAACATATGGAAATCAATAAATGTGATTCATCACATAAAAAGAACGAAAGACAAAAACCACATGATTATTTCAATAGATGCAGAAAAGCCTTTTCTGCATCTATTGAGATAATTCAATATCTCTTCATGTTAAAATCCCTCAATAAACTAGGCATTGAAAGAATCTACCACAAAACAGTAAGAACTGTCTATGACAAACCCACAGCTGACATCATACTGAATGAGCAAAAGCTAGATGCATTCCCCTTGAAAACTAACACAAGATAAGGATGCCCTCTCTTACCACTCCTATTCAATATTTATTAGAAGTCTTGGCCAGAAAAATCAGGCAAGAGAAAGAATTAAAAGTCATTCAAATAGGAAGAGAGGACATCAAACTTTGTATTTTCACAGATGACAGATGATATGATTCAGGGCTCTATTTTAACGTAGGTATTTTAGCCCAAAACTAGCTTACACACACACACACACACACACACACACACACACACACACACACACACACACACAGTTACTGAATATAGCAGAATTAAAATCTAAAACTAAAAAATAGAAACTAAAATGCTTTGAGGTTTCCACCGCTAGATGATGAATAGTATAATAACCGTGACCTGAATGTTTGAGTCCCCAAAATTTACATATTAAATCTGAATCCCCAAAGTGATAGTACTAGGAGATGAGGCTTTTTGGGAGGAAACATGATTTATGCCTTTATAAAATAGGACCAAAGGAATTTGTTTGCCCTATTGTCACGGCACAGGAAGAAGGTGCCATCTGTGAACCAGGAAGCAAGCCCTCACCAGACACTGAATCTGCTGGTATCTTAATCCTGGATTTCTCAGCCCTCAGAACTGTAAGAAACAGGTTTCTGTTGTTTATAAGCCACTCAGTCAGTAGTATTTTGTTATAATAGATTAAATGGAGTAAGATAGTAGTCAGACTGAAATAGCTCTACCTACATGGCCTGTTTATCTTCATGTCAAATATTGACCTAAGAAATCAAGACATTACAAGATTAATAAGAAAGTAGGCTTAAGCTTGAAATGATAGTTCAGCAAATTAATAATTCTATAGTTTCACATTTTAAACCTAATTTAATAAATGACATAAACTAAAATGTTGTTAAGAACTTACACAATATTATTTAGTTGCTGTTGCTTTGGTGAGAGCTTAAAGATTTGATTTTAACTTCACTATCATTAGTTTAGAAAGCTCTAAGTTGTTTTGTATAGTTACAACTGAAGTTAACCTGCTGAATTTTTCTTGGGGTAAAACTGTTGTGTCTTATTTTCCCATGATTTAAAGGGTTACTAGCCTTGAGAAGTTTTTGTAAGTCCTTGATACTTGAAAAGTGACATTCCTTTATTATCATCATTAACAACATTGTCATTTCTAGGTAAGAGTATTCTCCCAGTGGTGTCTGAGCCCTCATCACATTAGTTAATGAGATTGGACAAGGGTTTAATTTGCTTCTGTCACCTCATTCTTGTAAGTCAAAATATGTGGCCAAAGATTCAGAAGCTCTATTGTACAACATGGTGACGATAGTTAATAACAATGTATTTTCTATGTAAAAGCTGCCAAGAAAGTAGATTTTAAATGTTCTCATCATGAAAAAAGTGAAGTATATGAGGTAATGGACATAGTAATTAGCTTGATTTAGTCATTCCATAATGAGCACATATAACAAAACGTCGTGATGTATACCATAAATGTATGCAATTATGTCAATTTAAAGGAACTACAAAGATGAGATTAAAAAGTAGCTCATTTCTGTCAAATTAAGATCTCAGCTCAGAAGAAATCCAAGCATTAGCTTATCCAGTGAAAGTTACAAACTGTCAATTTTACATTTAAATTTTTTTCCATCTATCACAGAAAATGGAGGTGTATTTATCAAACCCATATATATGCATGCTCATGCATGCCTGTTAGAAGCCAAATGTTCTTTTTCAAGCTGATCATGGTCTTTCAAAATTTCATTCTTCAATAAAAAGAAGTGAGTTTCTTCTATTTTTATTTCAATATCATGTTGCATTGCCCTGTGTTTTTATCTGGCATAAACAAGCCTATCCAGATAAAATATTAAACAATGTTAAATCAAACTTATGTGCTTTGAAAATGAGCCAAAGGGACCAGAAAGAAAAGATATACTTCTATTTCTAAACCAAATGCTTACAATGCATAAAATATGACTGTTAGGGCTATTTATTAAATCTTTACTAGTTTAACACAAATACATGAAAATTCAGACTATATTTGTAACACAAGGATTACTATTAAAAGTATTTAACAGAAGAAAAATGGCAGATAGAAAACAGGACTAACATGCAGCCCCCACTTGGACAGACAGAACAGCATGTGGAGACTCATACTGTGAACTTTTGCTCCACAAACCACTGAAGAAATATACCAGGAAAACTGAAAGAATTCTCACACCCTTGGAAAGAAGCAGCTTGCCACTGCAAACTCTATGAGACACCTTAAAAACTGAATTCCCAAAGTGTGAGAGAAAGTCTACCTCCAAAAACACATCCCTACTAGGGGACCTGAAAATCAAGAACACGGGAGAAGGATTTAACCTTCCCTAGAACTGAAACAGACTTAGGGAGTTGCGCAAAATATAAAAATAAAAGAAGTGGCAGAAAGAGCCCTGTGGGCACTCCTGGTCCCAGCTCAAGCCCACAAAACCATCACTAGCTTTATCTCACAGGGGTCCTTGGGGAAGGCAGCCAGTGGAATTGGAGAGGGCCACAGGGTGAAGGAAGGTTCTAGCCAAACTTTGTAATAATTTTAATTGAACATGAATTTTTCTGAGCAGAATCTGGTGGGGGAAATGGGAAGTGTGAATACAAGTGCAGAAGCCACAGCCAAAGATGACAGAAACATGGAGAGGCAAGGCTTGAGAGCCCAGCTTGCTTTCTCAGTGGAGAGATTTGTAGCCTGGGGCAAGATCTCAGCCCTGCTGCCTGGATATAAACTCACTGCTGTTGGCAGGGCACCACCGGAGTAAGACTGGCATTGATGGCTGCATGGGAGCTGGGTGAGGCCTGTCACTGCCAGATTTTGCCCACTTCACTGGCGACCTGTATGATGCAGCAGATGTAGCCATAATCTCCCTGGGAACATAACTCCATTGGCCTAAGAACCACCCTCTCATTCCTCACAGTGGCCACAGCAGCCCCACCCAAGGAGAGACTGAGTTCAGACCCACCTAACCCTGCCCACATGTGGTTTTTCTCTACCCACCCTGGTAGGTGACAACAAAAGACAAACTCATGGGAGCTCGATGACTCTTCCCATTGCTTGAGGAAGAATACTTACACTGGCCCCTGTAGGGCAAACCTGTATCCCCCTTGTATGACTGTAGCTAGTACTCTCTTGAAAGTGCCACCTCCTGGCTGGAGGCCAACCAACTCAAGCAATTAGACCAACTAGTAACAGAATAACCCTGCTCCACAGAAGGAGAGAACAACAGCTAATTCCACTATCTGCCACATCCTGGCTAAGCAGAGGTCCCGAGTCTGTCCATATGACAACTTCACTGCTAGCATAACCAGCATTTGAGAAAACCAGCACACTAAACAAAAGTACAACCAAGGATTCCCACAGAGTCCACTTCACTCCCCTGCCACCTCCACCAGAGCAAGTGCTACTAACCAGATTCAAAGACATGAAGATGGATCACATCAAAGGACTCTTTGCAGATATTCCCCCAAACTGATCCAGAGCCCAGTAGCCCTGCTGGGTGCTAGACCCAGAAGGACAATAACAACCACTGCAGTCCAGCTCTCAGAAAGCCTCATCCCTAGGAGAAGGAAGAGAGCACTGCATGAATGGATCGCCCAGTAGGATAAAAGAATCTGAACCCTTGAGTTCTAGGTCTTTTCACTGAAACAATCTATCCAAATGAGAAGGAACCAGAAGGGTAATTCTGGCAATGTGACAAAACAAGTTTCTATAACTCCCCCAAAAGATCACACTAGCTCTTTGGCAATGGATCCAAACCAAGAAGAAATCTCTGAATTGCCAAATAAAGAATTCAAACTGTTGATTATAAAGCTACTCAAGGAGATTCCAGAAAAGGTAAAAACTGACTCAAAGAAATTTTAAAAAATACAGAATATGGATGAAAAAAGTTTCCAGAGAAATAGATATCATAAAGAAAAGAGAATCACAACTTCTGGAAATAAAAGACACACTTAGAGAAATGCAAAATACACTGGAGCATTTCAACAACTGAACAAGTAGAGGAAACAACTTCAGAGGTCAAAGGTGAATCCTTGGAATTAACCCATTCTGACAAAGACAAAGAATTTAAATAAAAAAAAAAACTTACAAATCCTCCAAGATATTTGGGATAATGTTAAACAACTTAAACATAAGAATAATTGATGTTCCTGAGGAAGAAGAGAAATCTAAAAGTTTGGAAAACTTACCTTATTCCCTGGTCTTGCTAGCGATCTAGACATCTAAATAAAAGAAGCTCAAAGAGCACCCAAGAAATTCATCACAAAAAGGTTATCACCTAGGCACATAGTCATCAGGTTATCTAAAATCAAGATGAATGAAAGTACCTTAACAGCTGTGAGGCACAAGCATCAGGTAATTGTAAAGGAAAACCTATCAGATTAACAAAAGATTTCTCAGCAGAAATCTTACAAGCCAGAAAGGATTGGGTTCCCATCTTTAGCTGCTTAAACAAAATAATTATCAGCCAAGAATTTTGTATCCAGCAAAATAAAGCTTCATAAATGAAGGAGTGATAAAGTCTTTTTCAGACAAACAAATGCTAGGAGGATTTACCACCACCAAGCCAGCACTACAAGAAATGCTAAAAGAAATCCTAAATCTTGAAACAAAAACTCAAAATTCACTAAGGTAGAACTTCTTTAAAGCATAAATCTCACAGAACTATAAAACCATAACACAATGAAAAAAAACCCAGGGTATTCAGGCAACAATTCACATGATTAATAAAACAGTATCTCATATCTCAATACAAAGGTTTAATGTAAATGCTCCACTTAAAAGATACAGAATGGTGAGATTCTATAAAAATGCACCAATAGAGTATCTGCTATTGTCAAGAGGCTCACCTAACACATAAGAACTCACATAAACTTAAGGCAAAGGGATGGAAGAAGGTATTCCATGCAAATGGAAGCCAAAAGAAAGCAGGAGTAGCTGTTCTTGTATCAGACAAAACAGACTTTAAAGCAACAACAGTTAAAAGAGACAAAGAGGAAAACTATATAACAATTAAAGGATTAGTCCAACAGAGAGTTAATAATATCATAATTCTAAATATTTATGCACCTAATCCTGGAGCTCCCAAATTTATAAAACAATTTCTACAAAACCTAAGAAATGAGATAGATGGCAACGCAGTAGTAGTGGGAGGCTTCAATACTCCACTGGAAGCACTAGTTAGATAGGTCATCAAGACAAAAAGTCAACAAAGAAACAATGGACTTAACTGTACCCTAGAATAAATGGACTTAACAGATATTTACAAAACATTCTTCCCAAAAATTCAAGAATATACATTTCCTTGATCAGCTCATAGAACATTTTCCAAGATAGACCATGTTAGAGGCCACAAAACAAGTCCCTGTAAATTTAAGAAAATCGAAGTTATATCAAGTACTCTCTCAGACCACAGTGAAATAAAACTGGAAATTAACCACAAAAGGAATCTTCAAAACTATACAAATACATGGACATTAAAGACTCTGTCCCTGAATGATCACTGGGTCAACAATGTAATTAAGATGGAAATTTAAAAATTGTTTGAACTGGACAATAACAGTAACAAAATCTATCAAAACCTCTGGGTATAGCAAAAGCTGTACTAAGAGGAAAGTTAATAGCATTAAATTCCTACATTAAAAAGTCTGAAAGAGCACAAATGGACAATCTAAAGTCACACCTCAAACAAATCAAACTTGAAACCAGCAGAAGAAAAGAAACAACAAAGATCTGAAAAGAACTCAATGAAATCAAAGCAAAAAAAATACAAAAGATGAATGAAACAAAAAACTGATTCTTTGAAAAGATAAACAAAATTGATATAGCATTAGCAAGATTAAACAAGAAAAGAAGACAGAAGATCCAAATAATTAGAAATGAAACAGGAGATATTATGACCAATACCATAGCAATAAAAAATATCATTCAGGTTTACTATGAGCACCTTCATGTGCACAAACTTCCAGGCACAAAACCTGGAAGAGATGGATAAATTCCTGAAAATATTCAACTCTCCTAGATTCAACCAGGAATAAATAGAAACTCAGACCCAAAACAAGTAGCGAGATTGAAATAATAATTTTAAAAATTGCCAATAAAAAAAGGTCCAGGACAAGACAGATTCACATATAAATTCTATCAGAAATTCAAAGGAGAATTGATACCAATCTTACTGAAACTATTCCAAAAGACAGAGAAAGAGAGAGTCCTTCTTATATCATTCCACGAAGTCAGTATCAACATAATACTGAAACCAGGAAAGGGCATAACTAAAAAGGAAACTACAGACCAATATCCCTGATAAACATAGATGCAAAAATCCTCTACAAAATACTAGCTAACTGAATCCAACAACATATCAAAAAGATAATAAATCATAATCAAGTGGATTTCATACCAAGATGGAGGGTTTGTTTAACATACACAAGTCGATATATGTGATACACCACATAAACAGAATTAAAAATAAAACTCAAATGATCACCTCAATAGATGCAGAAAAAACATTTGACACAAATAGAAATACATCCTATGATCACGAAGGAGTAGAATTAATATTATGAAAATGACCAATGCTCCTTGTACAGCCTACAGAACTATGAGCCAATGTAAAAAAAAAAAAAAAAAGAAAGAAAGAAAGAAAGAAAATCACCATACTGTCAAAAGCGAGCAACAAATTCATTGCAATTCTTATTGCATTGAAAATCCAGCATCGTTTTATGATTAAAACTCACAGCAAAATTGGCATATAAGGGATGTTCTTTAAGGTAATAAAAGCCATCTATGACAAACCCACAGCCAAAATTATATTTAATGGGGAAAAATGGAAAGCATTCCCCCCAAAGCTGCAATAAGACAAGGATGCCAATTTATTTTTATTTTTATTTTTAAGGTTTCTTTTTTTTAATTGCATTTTAGGTTTTGGGGTACATGTGAAAAACATGCAATATTGTTGCATAGGTACACACGTGGCAGTGTGATTTGTTGCCTTCCTCCCCTTCACCTATCTGGCATTTCTCCCCATGCCATCTCTCCCCAATTCCCCACCCCCCACTGTCCCTCCCCTATTTCCCCCAATAGACCCCAGTGTGTAGTGCTCCCCTCCCTGTGTCCATGTGTTCTCATTGTTCAACACCTGCCTATGAATGAAAACATGCGTTGTTTGATTTTGTGTTCTTGTGTCAGTTTGCTGAGAATGATGGTTTCCAGGTTCATCCATGTCCCTACAAAGGACATGAACTCATCGTTTTTTATGGCTGAATAATATCCCATGGTGTATATGTGCCATATTTTCCCGTCCAGTCTATCATCGATGGGCATTTGGGCTGGTTCCAGGTCTTTGCTATTGTAAACAGTGCTGCAATGAACATTCGTGTGCATGTGTCCTTATAGTAGAATGGTTTATAATCCTTTGGATATATACCCAGCAATGGGATTGCTGGGTCAAATGGAATTTCTATTTCTAGGTCCTTGAGGAATCACCACACTGTCTTCCACAATGGTTGAACTAATTTACACTCCCACCAACAGTGTGAAAGCGTTCCTATTTTTCCACACCCTCTCCAGCATCTGTTGTCTACTGATTTTTTAATGATCACCATTCTAATAGGCATGAGATGATACCTCAATGTTGTTTTGATTTGCATTCCTCTAATGACCAGTGATGATGTGCATTTTTTTCATATGTTTGTTGGCCTTATATATGTCTTCTTTTGAGAAGTGTCTGTTCATATCCTTTGCCCACTTTTGAATGGATTTGTTTTTTTCTTGTAAATCTGTTTTAGTTCTTTGTAGATTCTGGATATTAACCCTTTGTCAGATGGGTAGATTGTAAAATTTTTTTCCCATTCTGTTAATTGTTGATTTACTCAAATGACTTTCTTTCTTTCTTTTTTTTTTCTTTAGAGAAAAAGAGAAAGAAAGAAAGAAAGAAACAGCAAAAGAAAGAAAAAAAGAATGAAAGAAAGAAAGAAAGAGGAAGAGAAAGAGGGAGAGAGAATGGGATTCTTGTTTTATTGCCCAGGCTAGAATGCAGTTTAAAAATGGGTATTAAAAACCTCTTTTATGCCAATAATTGTGCTTAACAATGG
>CAUYQU010002926.1:0-42072 GCA_963574635.1 Cheracebus regulus
CCACCAACAGTGTAAAAGTGTTCCTGTTTCTCCATATCCTCTCCAGCATCTGTTGTCTCCTGACTTTTTAATGATCACCATTTAAACTGGTGTGAGATGGTATCTCATTGTGGTTTTGATTTGCGTTTCTCTAATGACAAATGATGATGTACTTTTTTTCATATGTTTATTGGTCATTTTAATTGGAGAGAGATTCAGTGGAACTACTCATGTTGTCATGCCCCAATTACATTGAAATAAAGTTTAAAATTCATAAAAACACACTTATAAATAATATATATATCTGTTAATACATTAAATAAGATACAGGGACAAGTCTCATAATGATATAATTTCAAAATAGTGATGAATATAAACTATATTCCAAAATATCTATAAAAACTACAATACAAAAATATCTATGATTATTACTGGAAACAAATTACACATATGGTTAATTCTGCTGCAGTTTGTTGCCTACATTCTTAATTAAAGGAAATGTTATATTTCAGTTAGAGATTAGTGAAAATGAACATATAAATATTTTCCTTTCCCTTTTTTTTCTCTCAGACTTGACAGCGCTTAATATTTTCCTTACAAATTTATGGGTCTCCTGATGGACACTTTTGAAAATTTCATGTGCTCCAGGTTCAGAATCTCTACTTTAAATTCTCCTTGGGATGGGGAGAAAGGGTGAGAAGTCCTAAGAAACCTCATTCTGTTCTATTACCAATAAAGGACAATTAAAATATAACTAAGATTTAAGCCATTGCAAAATCTAAATATTTTCCTTCACAGTTTCCCTGTCTTCCATTGCTTCTTTGTCTAAACAACTAAAGCCATTACCTACATTTTAATTATTTCTTTGCTATTGTCTTTTTTCTCCTTCATATCCAATCCATGTTCTCTATCTGAAATGTCTCAAAATGTTTCTGTTAAAGTTCTTCATTCTTATTACCATGGTTACTTTACACATTCCCTCTTCAGATCTCTGCACTGAGTCCAAAATTGCTTGCTATCAAGAATGGAATCTTATTATCTTTATCTAAAAAGCTCACTGTCCCATCACTTTGCTTCCATCTCTTATTTCTTTTTCTCCCACAAGGATTGGCCCCAAATGTGACACATGCAGCCCAGGCTGTGGGCCGAAGGCACTCATCAGCCTCCATTTTCTCAATGGAAAGTTCTAGCATTAGAGTTTAAGGGGAAGCTGATTCTGTCATAAGTTCAAAGAGACTATGGAGAAACTCACACTGCCATTCTCTTTTGTTACTTTGAGATGACACTGTTATTCGGGGGATTTTTATCCTGATCTTTTGCTAAACCTTTGTGCATCTATCTAATCAGCTTCCTCTCTTCCACTTTTCAAATCCTGCCTTAAAATTCTCTATTTTTGAAAGTACATCCTCCACTGTCTTTCACTTGTGAAGAAAATCAGTGATTAACTCATAAATCCAACTGTCAGCCCCTATCCCCAGAATATTTTTCTAGTCCATCCTTATGCAGTAGGAAATTTCCTCAACTAGTAGGAGCCTACCCTGATTCCTTTAATAAAATTAGAAACCAGTGAAGCCTGTATATATATGCTGTTTTCTCAGACTATATGATTACATGTCAGTCTCAACCTCACATTTCCTCTCTTTAGCCAGGCTCTGTAGAAATAACTATAGAAACTGTCTTTAAATAGAAAATTTGCATAGGCAAGTGATGGAAGAAAAGAGCAATGAACAATTGTGCTTAGCCTTCAACAGGTAATGTCATTATTTGTCACTTTAAGTAAGGGCTGCTATTGGCAAAATGCCACCATAAGGAAACATTCAGTATAACAGAACCATTGCCACACCCAGGTAGATGGTCCATTGTAATATTTTGTTTATCATTTTATCTCATAAATTATCTACAGTGATGCTTCTGTATACAAAGACCTGATCCTGTGATGTTTGCCCTATGTTCAGTAGAGAAAGAATGTTAAACTGAACTGTAGGTAAGCTGTTTAGTACTCATTGGTCCTGGTGTCAAGTAAAAATTTCCATTCAGTTACTCTTATATTGGAATTCTTAAAATATTTCCCCAAAACCTCCCCCTCAAAATCTCTCTCTCTCTCTCTCTCTCTCTCTCTCTCTCTCTCTCACACACACACACACACACACACACACACACACACATACCCCTTAGCCTTTCAAACCACTAAAAGCAAATAAAACAAAGCCTGAGGTAAGGTGAATGCTATATACATAATATTTCTCTTTTGGCTTCAAAAGATATTTTTCACTTGCTATCTCAATATAAAGACAAAATTTTATCTCTGATACATGCAGTGTAGGGGAAGAATAAATAGGAGTCTTAGCAAAAGTTCTAATAAAGCAAAACTCTGCTCTAATAAACTAGTTGGAGATCCTCTGAACTCAATATAATAAGGTAAAATCAGTGTTTGGGAAGAAAAAGGGAGAGAGCAGCAGGTTGTTAGTTTCTTTCTGGACACATTGAGTTTTAGAATCTGGCTAAAAATTGCAGTGATGTCCAGCAGTATGTTAGAAATCCAAATACATCTCTATATTACTAGTTTTATATTTTACACCAAAATACCAGGCTCATACTTTTAGATATTCATAGTGTTAATTAGAGTAGAAAGCTTTACTTAGACAATTGCCTTGGGTAAAAGAAACAAAATGTGAAAAAATAAATTAATGAATTTGCTATTATGTTCTTGTTTAGGGTGTTGCCCCTTGTTCAGTCTTTGGCCTTTAAAATACATAAGTTTTGGGAGCATTTGCTCTAAAAAACATATTTTTAATTCTCACATTGTTTTACATAAAAATATTGACTTACATCTATACTACTATGACATCATGAGAAGCACTTCATTTTGTACTCTTTTTCAGAAGCAACAATTGTTATATCTGTTCATTGCCCCATCTAAACATTTCCTCTGAGCTGTAGAGTTCACTTACCTTTCCAGGATGTTGAAATCTGAAGGCTGGCCTCTTACAGATAAGAGAGAAAAATGTTTAATAATCTTTGAGAATTAAGGACACCATATTTCTAATGACACTAATAATGCCAATAAAATTGGATAATATAATTGTCTGCCTCCCAAAAGAAATGTCCCTAGCACTCTCTTTATGCATCTACCGTTACCTGGGTAATTTAGTCAAAAAGCTTCTGCTCTTACATGAATTACCTTGGATTGTTATGTGGTTGTTTTCAGCCTGAATTGTCCAGACTGATATAGTGTGGGTCTATGAAAGAAAAGTAGGCTGCCTTCAAATAGATGTGTGAGTGGGATTTTATGCATTAGCTGCATGTCATTCATCACTGTTGCCTTTGATATTTTCAAAGAATACTACCTTTTGTGGAGAGCACAGAAGACATGGTACACAGAAGCACTTAGGGATCTTTACAACCAAATATAAATGCTAATAATGGAATACAGGTTATTCTATAGGCTTTGATGAAGAAGTACATACCACAGATCAAATATTTTAGTGATTCTAGCGTCACTCCTGTGTTGATTAGTTTCTGGAAACAGATTGCATATCTTTGCAACAGATATTATGCAAAATGTTAGCCATTAGTAGAAATTGACAATAAAACTTATTTAGTAAGTGAATTAAAAATAGGATGATCAGATGACCCATCCTGGTCCAGCCTATACTATCTTGATATGAGGAACCTTTCAGTGAGTGGTCAAATCACCATGAGAAGTCTCACATTGAGGTCCAGTCAAGAGACAAATCATGCTGTGTCTAGTTAGTGATAAGCCATGAAGGACATTGGAAGGCTTTACACATTATAATACTTAAATTAAATCAACAAAGATAATTTTGTGAACAACATATAAACAAAGAATTCATAAGGGTTCTTTATAGATTCTGAGCCCCTGATCCTAGACTTGCAAGAAAAATTTGGAGACTTAGGCCAAGATTGATGTTCTCTTTTTGGGCTGGAGTTAAGGGAAATGTATGAGCAGAATCCTCTTGGTTGTCTTGTCTTGGTTGCAGCAATGCTCCTATTACTGCAACACTTTCAAGACAGCCTGAAAACCATACAAAATCTAAGAAATTGTCCTGTCCCGTCAGTTTGGCTGACGGTGCCTGGTCCATAACATGATAACCTGAATTTAAGAGCAGTTTTTATTTGTTGTATGCTTCCACATTACTAAAAATTCCATATCTGATAAAGTGTACCTTCTGAAGTGTAGTTTTCAAATGCCCAATAATAATATACTAGAGAAAGTTAAGTGCAGCCAGTCAGTCAATTAAGAATGACCACAGCAAAATGCACAAGAAACAAGTGGTTATTCTATTTCTATTCTATTTCTACTGCGGTTAACACTAGAAATCACAATCAATATTAAAAGCAATAGTCAAACCTGGTCCTGGAGTACAGAAAGACTCCAATGAGTAGTTATTTGAAGAACACTTTTCATGATATGAATAATGACATTTTATAGCCAAGCTAAGTGTTGATTCAGATTGGAAAATATAAAAAATTCCATCTACTCAGGTGTTCCTAGAGTTTAAGCAGTAATTTTAGCAATAAATAGTGGTTCTATTACTAGAGTCACATGATCTTTTGGTTAATTTGTATTTAAAATGAGTGTTTGACACTGTTCATATTCATCCATATCTCTGAGATAGGCTCTTAAGTCCTCTTGAATGACAGCTTCACTATGAAGACAGACTGGACAAAGAAAATGTGGCACATATATGCCATGGAATACTATGCAGCCATAAAAAGTGATGAGTTTGTGTCCTTTGTAGGGACATGGATGAACCTAGAAACCATCATCCTCAGCAAACTGACACAAGAACAGAAAATCAAACACTGCATGTTCTCACTCATAGGTGGGTGTTGAACAGTGAGAACACATGGACACAGAGAGGACAGCATAACCCACTGGGGTCCACTGTTCAGGGGCTAGGGGAGGGATGGAGGGAGGGAGGGGGAGGAGGGATAATGTGGCAAGAAATTTCAGGTATAAGTGATGGGGATATGGAGGCAGCAAACCACCTTGCCATGAATGTATTTATGCAATAATCTTGCATGATCTGTACATGTACCCCAGAATCTAAAGTACAATAAGAAAAAAAAAAAAAAGAAAAATCTTATCAGTTCCTTCTAATATTTCCATGAACACCAAGGGGGAAAAGTAGTAATAATAGACATGACCAACCTCATTTTCTCTTATGAGTGGGGGTTCCCATGTTCAGACATAAAAACTGAGATAAAGTGGTGGAGGAAGTGGTGTAAAATGAGTTTTTGATAATTATAAAAAGGAAAGGCTCAGTTATACATAGTATAGTGTTAAAATTATTTGCCCTAGTATCCCACTGTCTTGTGGCTTTTATGCCCACAGTTCAATTTATAACTGTCTCACCAAATGTGGCCTTTAATTTGATCTCTCATAGGAAATTGAAGATCTCTATTTTAACTTCCCTTAAGGTTACTTCTTGTGATGGTTAATTTTAATGTATCAGCTTAACTGGATCATAGGGTGCCCAGATATTTTGTCAAACATTATTCTGGATATTTCTGTGAGGTGTTTTCAGATGATATTAACACTGAAACTGATAGACTGAGTGAAACAGATTGCTCTCCCTAATGAGGGTGGCCCTCATCAAATCAGTTGAAATTCTGAATAGAACTAAAAGTTGACCCTTCTGCAAGTAAGAGATAATTGCTCTTGCCTGACTGCTTTTGAACTGAGACATTGTTTTTGTTTTTTTTTCTTTTTCTACCTTTGGACTCAAAGTGTAACATCAGCTCTTCCTGGGTCTTCAGACTGGATCTTCATTATTGGCTATCCTGGGTCTCCAGCTTGCTGACTTACCCTGCAGATCTTTGGACTTAGCCTCCATAAATGCATGAGCCAATTTCTTTTTCTAGATAGATAGATAGGTACTTAGGTGTGTAGGTAGGTATGTAGACAGATGATAGATAAATACTACTTGACATACAATGGGGTTATCTCTCAATAAACTCATTGTAGGTTGAGAATATCACAAGCAAAAAATTCATTTAATACATCTAACCTATCAAATACCATAACTTAGCCTAACCTGCATTAAATGTGCTCAGAACACTTTCATTAGCCTACAGTTGGGCAAAATAATTTAACACAAAGACTATTTTATAATGAAGTATTGACTATCTCATGTAATTTATTGAATACTATACTAAAAGTGAAAAACAGAATGGCTGTATGGCTACTTCAAGTATGGTTTCTACTAAATCTGTATGAATTTTATACCACTGTAAAGTAAAAAAATATTAAGTTAAACTATTATAAGTCAACAATTATCTGAATATTCCAGAAAAAGCCAAGTCACAATTCAAAAGCATGAAGGAGGAATGTTATTTGGCTGTGATAAGGGATTAAATAGACTTTAATGATCTGTTCTGGAGATCAAACCACAATTGTTTGTGTGAAGAAACTCTCTGATTTCTTTAAAAATCGTAGTATCCAGATTGGGAACTGCCTGTTGCTAGCTAGAAAGTCGTCCACCTATTCTAATGACATAACCATTAGGAGAGGCAAACAAATGGGAAGTCATATAGGGAAACTGCTTTCAAAGTCAATTTCCAAATCACCCAAGAAAACCAATCTTACTGGTTTCTGGGTATACCTCAATATTTAACCGCAAAATGGCATTACTCCTTTTGTTTGACTTTCTTACCCACCAGTTCTGGTCCCATATGACTCTTAACGGTTTCCCAAAATCAATTTCACCTTCACAGTAGAAATGTTTTTGGCCTCTGAAGAAATTCCCAAATGGACCACAGGCTTTAAAGGCAATACCAAGCAGGATACCCAAAGATTCTTTTGAATAATGATAACCACTTTGGAATAAGTTTATAAACTTACCCCACAGAACATATGATAAATCATTTAGCTAAAGTTCTGATATATATGTTTGAAATATTCTTTAAAAGAACAGACTATATTTTAGAGTATATACTGGTTGCCTTTTAATGGATTGATTCCTTGTCTGCCCAGCTAGATTGCAAATACAAGCCAGGAAATGTGGTTTCTTTGTAGTCCTATGTGTAATCCTATTCGGTGCTTTGGAAAGAGTTGATACTTAACAAATATTTTAGATTAATAATCAACATGGATGCATGTTCTCTTGAGTCTGACATTTGTGGTCTAGGCATTTAAATAGTAGTAAATCTCATCTGGGCTGTTTTGAACAGAACATAGTAAGTGTAATAGTAAAATGCAAAATATAAAGGAAACCTATACAATGGATGATGGTATATTGCCAAAATTAGTTTTTAACACAAACCAAATGGGATAAAATAGAAAAGACCCTAGATGATTAAAATATTAATCTCATTTTTTAAGCATACAAACAGAACTACATATGGAAACTTACAACTCAGTCTGACAGTTTGAGCCCAACTCACATGCTACAGACTACTCCACCTTTCTTCCTAAATTCTCAAGTCTTTCCAGACCCCCTGATCTTATCCTGTTGACTAGCTCCACATCTGACATTTAATTTCATAGCTCTTATTCCAGAGATTTTGCTGAAAATGGCTCCAGATCACAAAAATAAACTTAATATCATCTTGTCAGTTTCTGGAGTTTGTTTCTAAATTGTCCTTAATATATCACAAAGAGTGACATTTTCCCAATTTATAAAACTACACCAGAATTCAAGTTCATAAAACTAGTATCCTAATGAAAAAATTTCCATAGATTGATATTTTAATATCTATGCCATATTATTAAAACATGCAAATAAAATCTGGGTTGTTATTGAAGAGAGAAAATAAACAACGATGATGTTGGCAGGAACAAGAGTACGAATATTTATGAAGAAGGACAAGCATATATTTCCCTAAAATGTAGTGCTCTTTTTCCCAGAGGAGGCCATCTGGTCTGTTTGATTGCGAATTAAAACCAATTAGCACAAAATGGTGATACTGCCTTATTGGGTTTCACCACAAGCCTTCTGGTTTCATCCTTAATCTTACGGTTTCTTCTTAAATGTTGTTAATGGTAAAAATTGAAAACAACAACAGCAACAACTCATGTTTAAACTGAATAGAGTCCACCAGAGCTCAAGCATGCACTCCTCATAAATATCTATAATCACCGCCTTATCCCAGAGAGACAGATATGATAACAACTCAAGCTTGCTCACGCACACAAACTGTTCTGTTGGCCATTGGAACCACTAGGCAGCCAGCTATTTACTCTTTGTCTATGCTGCCAGCACCTGAGGTCCTGGAAGTCTCTCAAGTGAAATGGCAATGGTGTCAGAAACACTGATGCTCCTGATTTTACACACATTTCTGTGAAGTGAGTCATAATGACACTGGTATACAAAAGGCTCGTGTTACTTTACAATTGATCAGAAAAATAACACTAACCAATCACTGGTACAAACTTCCAAGTCCTTCAATACTGCCTACTTTCTCAGTGTTTTGATCCAAGTTTCCTCTCCTTAACTTGCCAGTGAAAACCATTCTCTCCTTAATTCAAATTTTCTTCTTAATAAGCCATTTACCTGATGGCTATTGTTTCACCAGTCACCTATCACTTTCTCTTATATCTGAGCCATAATCACTTTGTTGGATAGTCTTTATTGTTCTGTACATTAATCTCTTCTGGAAAAGGTAAAAGGATGCAGCACCTAATTACCCAGGTGTTAATCAGATATATCCACTACCAAATTTGCATACAATTATGGTAAATTAACTATACAAATAGTATAGAGTAAGACAGGGTCCAAAAAGTATGGCATATATACATTTGTGATATGTAACATTATTTTAGATGATACACAAATCAATTTTTTTATGTTAGTAATTGTGTATTAGGGGAGGTGTAGTGGCTCATGCCTGTAATTCTCGAATTTTGGGATGTCAAGGTGGGAGGATATCTTGAACTCAGGAGTTTGAGACCAGCCTAACATAGGGAGACCCTGTCTCTAAAATATAAAAATGAATAAAAATTAGCCAGGTACACGCCTGTGGTTTCAGCTACTTGGGATGATGAGGTGTGAGGATCACTTGAACCTGGGAGGTTGAGGCTGCAGTGAGCCATAATCATGTCACTGCACTCAAGCATTGGTGACAGAGCAAGACTATGTTTATCTCAAAAAAGTTACATATTAATTTCATTTTATGGTTATACACACATACACACACACAGACACATATATATATAGATAGCACCAGAAAATTGTGATTACTCAGATTCTATTGCCTAAGATTAAGTTTTCTGCAAAGGAGGGGAGCCTGTTTTTTTTTTTTAGTTGAGTAAATAATAGATGTTAACATAGATTTATCGAAATTATGATATACCCAAAAGACCAAAGTTTGGAAACTACTTGTGTCATGATTAAGAACTCTCCTATATCTTAAGGCCCCACTCTACCACTTATCAGCTGTGTGGTTTTCGATATCTTCCTCATTGAGTGTCAATTTCCTCATTCCTGATATGTACTGATAATAGCATCTACCTCACAAAAGGAAAAAAAAAAACACCTTCTTCCTGAAATAAATATGTATATCCAACTTAGAACTTGATCCTTAAAGTTGGTCTTTCAAGTAGAATAAAATAAACAAAAACTACAGTTACCAGACAAAATATAGCAACATCTAACAGGCAAAGGTATTGGAGGAGAGTGATTTGAGGGGGTGGGGGTAATAGAGGCTTTCTTCAATCTTCACAAGATATCAGAAGTTATTATTGTTATTTTGTGCTGAATGTTGAAATAATACATTGGGTTGCACAACAGATTATCACCTGGAACAAGAGATTGCTTTTCTAGCAACCTTTGCATTTCTCTGCACTTACCACACTTAGAAGCTGAATGTTTCCATGTCTGTTTCCTCCATCAGCTGGTGAGCATGTTTAGGGCAGCAACTATGTCTTTTTATCTTTGTATTTCAACGTCTAGCAAAGTGCTTGGCCCAATGTAATGGCTCAATAAATGGCTGTTGTACTGAAAATAACAAGAATGATTTTGTGTTTTTAATTTAAGACTCTTAAAATCTTGGTAACTTTATGATATAATATACAATGAGTTGACCCACATATTGGTGTGAATTAGAGAGATTAGAGTGAATTAGAGATTCCAATTCGAGTCAAGTAGATTTACTTCTTGACTTTAGAAAGGTAATATTAGAGGAGCATCTATGTTTGTGAATGAGCCTGGGTATTATGAAAATGGAAATATCCCTAGGTAAAATATAAAGACTGAGATGTTGAATATCATGCAAAAGAAAACATTATTCCTCAAGCAAAATAAGAACTTTGAGAAATGCTAGCAATCCTTGGGGAGAGAAGAGAAAACACATTTTCCCAAAGATAACAGATTCCATATCCCATTCCTACAATTTTTTATTGATAAAATAAATTCCTATCATTTCCTTAATGAAATCTAGTAATCATGGCATGATGCATGAAAACATTGTGTCTCCCCAAATCAATCATTCTACTTTCCCTTGTGATTATAACTAATGAGTAAGAAGGAGAAAGTAGTTATTATTGCTATTTTTTAGAAAAAATCAAGACTACTGAAACCACCACCTTTCTTTAATCTTCATTACCGAGAACAGAATATCTTAAGAACACATCTGATGATAATTCTGTAATAGGTAGTTTATAGAAAAGGTCATACTGTCTACTCAAATATCAACCAATCAATAAACATATTTAGAGAATATGGCATTTTACTTTTTCTTTGCAGTTAAGAAACGAATCAATTACTCCATTAATTTCCAAGCCTTTTGACACAATCTCAATAGGTTTCCTGCTTGCTATATAAGTAGACAATTTTGAGAGGTGAAAATAGTACCTAAGATCCAAAACTGCTTTTAATATCAGGTTTCTTGGAATCATAGCCCGCAAGTTATTGAGAGCTTTAACAAACACCAGCTAGTGATTATGACTTGCTGGTGTGGGTACAACTTGATTAAAATTGTATTGAGACATGATTGCTCACTTATTTCATGTGGGAAATTACAAGAGATGTACAATATGGAAAGGAGGAAAGGCAAATATTTTAGAGAGTATTTACTGGATTGTAGCCAAATCAAAGATCTAGAGATAAAATGTTAGAGATTCAAGTATCTATTTAATATTTTCTTCCTTCATACTTGAGTATTGACATATTTGTTTTGTATAGATGTAATACAAGAAAAAAGATTTGGGGAGCACAGCCAGGAAACAGTTATAGTAAGACCTTTCTGGTGATCTTAGGTATAAAAAATCATAAAGCCCTTTGAATACAGCTGTGAGTTGTATGCTGTGGTAGACACCAAAGCATCTAGTAACCAGCAAGCAAACAAACAAAACCAAAATTCGAGATTTTCCAATGACTATTATCTTCTTAACTTGATGTAGTTGAAAAAACGTCTTTGTGACCTAAGTTATCATCTCTGACATTTCAAAAAGCAATAAAATGAATCAAGTGCAAGTCAGTAGATCTGAATTCTAATCCTTAGCTGTATGTCTAACTTGTTCTACCCTGTCTTTTGACCTTTTGGAGACTTGTTTTTCCCATTAGTGTACCAAAAACAACATCTGCTTCACAGGATGGGTTTGAAAATTAATGCGATGATGTCTGAGAAGTAGTCGAATATCAGGTGTTCTGTAAATTCTAGGTACTGTTATTCAATATTAAAATTCATTATCCCTCTCGGAACCATCTAACTAACCTGCTGCACCTGTGATCTGATCTCAGCACATAGGTATAAACAAGCAAATGTCAACCTGGATGCCATATTCTTCTCAGTTTAATCAATCATGCTCAAATTTCATTAGTGACTGTCCAGGTTTTTCTCCCTCAGTTTTGTAATTCAGACATTGAACAAGTAGAGTTCATTGATTACAAGTACATGGTCACTACAGGTAAGTATTTTGTAAGTTGCTTGTTCCTTCACATGCATTCTTAGCAATACTAAGGATGAAGAATTCCCATATGTTATTTTCAGAAAATCCACTTAATGTCATTCTTTTCCCCTGCAGAGGAGAAAGTCGTATTTCCAAAACCCAAAAAGAATGTCTTTCAGTAGCCAAAGTACTAGGAAGGAGTGAATATTACAAGGTTGAAGTTACAATCTGAGATTAACACAATAAAAGCCATATATAATTTGCCTGGTAGTCTTAACCTATACACAATGGCTCCCTGAAATAATTTTTTCTTTCAAAAAACAAATAGCTTATGCCATGAGCAACAATGATATAATTTTAAGCACATGCTTTTTACATACGAGCTCATCTAATACATCTTAGAAACATTTCGATTACATAAATGTTCCTAACCAGCTTTTCAAATATAGAAACTGAGGCTAAGGAAGGTTTGCTACCTTGCCAAAGCACATAGAGCTAGTGTGGGACAGATCTAATATTTAACCCAAATTATCTGACTACAAAGATGATCTTTTTTTCATTATACTGTACTAATTTAATATGTAGATCCTGCAAAAATTAGCTTACAGTGGATTTGTAGCTACTCGAATGAACTACAATTCTATTCAAATGGCTTCTCACCAAAGATTTCTATAAGCTTACCCTGTTGGCTACACAATCTGTTTTGCTTTTATGAGCCTGTCTTTTATTCCCTTCTTCAGAATTAGGATTGTGGGACATTAAGGATTACAGCTTTCAAGAATATTTCCTGTTGCTATGCAAAAACAGCCATCCAGCAACTTAACAACATTGCTTTCTTTGTGCATCTCCTCCTTCTCTCTGTATTTCTTTCTCCCTCTGTTTTCACAAATCCTTTTGATTGTTTTCTTCTAGGGCTCTGTCCCTAGCAAAGTTTCCACTTGAAGTGTAGTTATTTCCTATAAGAAATTCCAGGATATGAACAGTCATACCACCAAGTACCATATGCTGTAGTTCCAGCAAAAAGACGGAGTGTTTTCTGTTCTAACAGTATCCCTTCTGTTTGGGGTGCCCAACTCCTCCACATAATGTTCTTTTTATCACCTTAGACTCTTAAAATGCGTATCTTTTCTTTGTCAATGGACTCTTGCTCCCTCTTTTTTTGGGAAAGAGTGTGTGGCAATAACCTCTGATGGAAAAAAGGCAAAACGTTAGCCAAGTAACTAAACTAGGGGAAGGCTGAAGGGGGGGAGATTCTAAGAAAACACTCTTAGTATGGATGGTTAAGGAGCAACAGGGGATAAATACAGGACACAGGTGGCCAGCATGTGTTTTGTGCAAAGGCAATATCATCCAACAGACAGCAGAATTCCTTTAGAATATTGCCGTTTGCTGTATAGGCTCAGAGGGCTAAAGGAGAGGATTTCCTCCAGGCAATTGTTTCTATTGTGCCAGGTTGCATTACACCAATAAAAGCCTGACTAAAATCCTGTCTGGTCTGTAACAAGGTAGTACAGTAATTGTACTGCCATAACAGTGAATCACTACAGCTTGCAACCATAACTAAGTCCAAGGAACAAACAGAACAGCCTAGCATAGAGCTTCCTGGCATACATAACCCGCTCCATCCCTTATCTAAAATGTGGTCTTTAAACTGACAAAGGAGTTCCATTATGGATATCAACTTCTGTATTATTCTAGCAAGTGTACAAATTCCAGGTGACTGCATTTTGGTCATCTCAAGAACTAGAGAAGACTTGCTGCTTTCTTCCTTTTGTTGTTCTGATGTGTCCTCCAGAGGTATAGTTAAAAAGTCATCAACAGATGGCTCTGGCAGAGAAAGGTCCATTGGTTTGGCCACTGACAAATCTCCATAAGAAGATCTTTATTATTGATCATTATGGTAATACCACGCCTCACACATTTGCCTCTAGACTGATATGATCCAGGTTCCATGACTTAGGGAGCAGAAACCCACCTTGGTTCACCTCCTAACTAGCAGAGACAAAGTTTTATGGTACAAATGAGTGCTATATAGGCACAGTCTTTTTTCTTTTCATATGTCATCTGGCAATTATGTATTAAATAATATCATCTGTTATATGTTGTTCTATATTCAAACAGAGTAGCATCTGGAACTTGAATGCTTAAGTTTTCATCTAACTATAAGTGGACATAGTCAGGGCAAGGCTGCGGATGTCATACCATTAGTAAATCAACAAACTCAATTAATTACATTGAGCATAAAATGATAAAATAACCAAAAGACTTAGCAAGTATTGACCAGTCTTCTTGAATAATCTGCTTTAGTGAATTCTTAGATGTCTGCATGACTCCTTGATCATAATCATTTGGTTGAGGGTATGGAGATCTGATGGTGACAGTTTGGCAAATGCTGCTGACCACAAATTTCTTATATTCAGCTGGGGAAGGTGTTCCCATAAAAGATAGTGGGCCAAGCATATGTATTTACTGTTTTTCCTTTCCATAGTTTCATTGAAATGATAGGAAACATATTTTCAAAAGTATTAAACCATAACAGTGCAAGAAACAAGAAAGGAATTCAGCAATAGCCTAGAAAGTTTGAGGAAATCATTAAAGAGAGAAAGCAGGTGGGATCTGATTAACAGAACAAATAGAGGAGGGAAATCTGCAACCTAAAACTAGGGTAGTAAGAGTCTTTTTTCCAAGATAACCACAGAGTAGTTTTAAACTTAGACTCAAGAAATATAAGGGAAAAGAGTCTATGAGGCAGTTTTAACTGTAATTAAATAACTGCATTCAGAAATGCTAGGCCAATAGAATTACTCTTCCTTCCTCCCTCCCTCCTTTTCAGAGAAAAGTGTGTTGGACAGCTTAGACTTGTCAAAAGGATTAAGCCTGAAAACTGCCTCTGTATTCTAAAGACAGTAAACTACCTTCCTCAGGAGAAAGGTTCCAAGAGTATAAGGACATGAGTGTTCATCAGAGGAGAGTTTGAGGTAACTTTAGATCCACATAATAATTGTCTACAAACCAATGGTTCTCACTCCTGCTTGTATGTTAGAATCACTTGGGAAGCAGTCATGTTGAGAACCACCACACTAAAGCAGTCTTCCTAAACTTTCATGAGCATAGGAATCTCCTGGGACATTGTTCAATCCAGATTTTGATTCAGCAAATCTGTATGGCCTGAGATTCTGCATTTCTACTAAGGTTCCACATTCCCAAGTCTACGGCTGTTGGTGGAAGGACCAAACTTTGAATAGCAAAGATCTAAAAGAAATACAAAAGATTTAATTATGGTTTCAAAACAATATTAATATTAAGCAACTTGATCACATGAAAGTAAAAGTACAGTTAACACAAGTAGGAAAGTGGGAGGAAGTAGGAGGGTGAAGATAATTAAAAGGATGCTCATTTCCTTATCTTTCATATCTTACATTTTATGGTAAATTGATACTGTCTAAAGTTCAAATAAGAAATATATGTTTAATCTATTATTGAAATCTATTAAAATACATAATATAGCAAATAAGAAGAAGTAAAATAAAAATAGAAAGTCATGAATATGACCTAAAATTTTCATCTTTCAAATTTAATAAAAATAATATTTACTGAGCACATATGAATACTATTCTAAACATCTTAGCAGTATCAACACATACAATCTTCATAACACTGTGAGGCAGGTACTATTATTATCCTCATTTATACTTTTCCGAAAACTGAGGCTTAGAGATATTAAAAAATTGCTCAAGGCCACACCAGGAAGTGGGAGAACCAGCATTGAAATGGAGGCAGCCTGGCTTCAAAATCCATACTGTTAACCACTAACATCTCCTGAATGGAAAGGAGTGAATAGATGCTGTCTAAAACACCAAGAAAGAAAAGCGTAAACACACTATCTAATGCTAAATTTGAAACCACCTGAAAAGTAGAAACCAACAACTAGTATAAATGTTATATCTATCTGTAGGCCTCAGAGAAGTTGGGGGTCAAAATGAATAAATAAAAATTTACTTTTTATTTTAGAGACTTGTGAGTAGCTGGGAAGTGCTTTACCACGCACCAAATCATTTAATTTTAAAAACTGGCTTAATACTTTTAAGAGCAGTCAGGGCCAGGTGCAGTGGCTCACGTCTGTAATCCCAGCGCTTTGGGAGGCTAAGGCATGCAGATCACTTGAGGTCACGAGTTTGAGACCAATCTAATCAACATGGCGAAACCCTGTCTCTACTAAAAATACAAAAATTAGCCGGGCATGTTGGCATGCACCTGTAATCCCAGCTACTAAGGAGGCTGAGACAGGAGGATGGCTTGAGCTGAGGAGGTCAAGGTTACAGTGAGCTGTGTTCACGCCACTGTACTCCAGCCTGGGTGACAGAGTGAGACTCTATCTCAAAAAAGAAAATTAAAAAATAAGGAAGAAATATATCAAAATATTAATGGTAACTGTTTTCTATCTATAGGTGAGTTAGGGTAGGAAACTATGGTCATTTTTTTTCTTTTTTTCAACTTTTCAACCATTCAGACAGATGGTTTGAAGCTTTTGAACACAAAATTTCCTGAAGTTGCTTTTATCTTCTAAACAGTGGAACAAATTTAAGATCTCAATGTATAGGCCACATCGTCAGAAACAGTAATGCTTTTTGATGCTTTTATTGAAAACAACACAGAAGATATTGGTGGTGGTCCTGGGACCGCCTTGAGATATCTTGAGAGGAAACCTAGATCAATAAAAAAAGTCTTACCCTAGAATGGCCCTCCAAAATCAACATGGATAAGTCTTCCTGATCCCTCTGCTTCTCCATTCCTCTCCCATATTCACCGTGGAAAAGTAGGTTCCTTAACCAGTTATGTCAAGAATCTTGTCACAGGCTGTATCCTTTTAAAGTCTTTTAAATATCAGAACCAATTCCAGGACATCAGAAAGTGCTTGTATCTGAGGCTTTCATGCAAACAGTTCTCAGATATGCTACATTTAGCATGGTCAAGATAACAAGAAAACTGCCTTCTTGAAAAACACTCCAATTCCTCCATACAATGAATTCTTTATGAACAGATAACTCATCTTGACAGCTTTGAACAGCTTACATTCTTGGGGTGGTTCTCTTGTGGCTGCCCCCTCCCGATCCAGTTCAAGACCCAGGATAATTTGAGATCCCTTTTAGTTAAATGTGCAATACAATCAGCCTAAAGAGGTGAATCTGGGAGATCTTTCAGCATTAACATTTCCAATGGGTATGACTCAATATAACCTAGAATTTGCAGGGGCAGACAGTTCAGGATACAAGCATTCAATTAGTATGATGCTCTTAGGAACTCAGCAAGGGACTGTAATGTGTTTTACCTAGTGACATGATGTAAAATCCTTTTGGTTTGGAAAGTAGTCTTCAGAGAGACTTGAGAATAGTGCAAATAATAAAGACACAGCCATAGAACTACTTGTGGTTATTCTTGATTTCTGTTACAACAAAGTCATCTTGAAAATTTGTACAGAATTCTTATATATAAATACTCTTGCTCTTGAGTTTCAAGCAAGTGGCAATGTCAGTGTGAACTGACTTTTTGGGGTTAAGAGGAAGTAGAAAGAGGTAGTTGACATACACTCCATACATGGAAGCCAATAATTTCTTAGCAGCCTAGAAATTGTCCTTCAACTGTTTCTGATGAACTTCAAACCACACACTTTTTTTTCTCAGTAGACAATGAAGTGACTTAGAAATTTTTGACTTTTGTGGAAGAAAAACACAGTAAAGATTTAGCTGCTCCAGAGAAGTTTATAGATCCCTTTTTTTAGTGAGATGAGGGTCTCACAATATAATCCAGGCTGGTGTGCAATGACTATTCACAGGTACAATCATCACATACTGCAGCCTCAAACTCCTGGACTCAAGCATTTCTCCCACCTCAGCCTCCTTAGTAGCTGAGACTACAGGTGCACAACACTTTGCTCAGCTCTAGATCTTGCTTTTTTAAGGGAATAAACTCCCCTGCATCTCCTCTTGCTGCAGATGGGTAGGAAGGGGTAAGGAAGTTGCAAGTTGCCTAAGGAAGTAACATTGGAATGATGGAAGTTTTATTTTTTTGTTTCTTGTGTTTGATATAATTAAAGAAATCTTGAAATAATGCCCTCAGATATTACTGGAATATATTATCAAACCTGGAGTCATCAGATGTAGAGTCTTGGTGAAACACTGAAAACTTCCAGGGAAGGTGGTAACTCGAATCCGTGACAGGTACTTAATTTGGAAGATTCCTTATTGAGAATGCTCTTATAGGTTTCTGTAGTAGTATCATCTGATGCTTGATACACCTGGGCAAGTTCATTTCACTAAGACCTGCTTGATAACAAGAATATCAAGGAGTTACTTGACTCCTAGAGCTGGACACAGGAGTTGGGGTGGCAGATAAGTGCCTTGTTCATAGAGCACTCATAATTTATATAATTTCACAGTCTATAAATTTATACCTGTTGTGAGGACTTAATGAAATGCTAAATCTCTTGCTTTTCTATCACTTAGGGTAAAATTCATAGTGAATTTGTACAGCAGCTAGAAGTACATTGAGTAACACTGGATCCTTTTTGAAAGTTCTTAGGTCCTCAGAGAAAACGTTGAGAAATCTGTTGGACAGTTTACTCTAATTAAAATGTTATAATTTAATAAATGTCTTCAACACTGATTCCTGTGAATATGGACAAATTCCTCCTCAAGAGGTTTTTGTATCACTCAGATACTCCCTTGACAAAATATAAACAACAATAGTTTTAAAGCATTTTATAGTGGAAATTCAGGTCTGCTATGCTCAGCAGAGGAGAAACATACAATTTGACTTTCACATACTCCTTGGCTTTCTGCCTGCGGGAAATTTCCAAATTCCAGTGCAAGGAAATGGAGCCCAGGCAGAAAGCAGCAGTCTTGTGGAGTGAAAAAAAAGAAGATCAGAATTATGAGCTGCTAAGGTGACTGAAATTTGTAGGGAAGTTACTGGAAATTAGGGGGTTAAATAAATTTGTGTAGGAGGGCTTTTTGGTTCCTTGACCAAATCTTCAGCTCTCATGTTTAGGATAGAACTCTATGAGACCCAGCAGAGAATCCTTGTTACGAGTCTGGGAGTTGAGTAGGGACTTCATAACTTATATAGTACTGAGGATATTGTAGAGTTCTGAACCCTCCAGAATGAAGAGATCTTGGTGAACACACTAAGCAGTCACTTGAGACCTGAGAAAGACCACACTTTTGGAATAAGAACCACAGACTAGGATTAAGGGTTAAAAGACTAGGGGAAAAATAAAAATAGCTCCCTTCCACCTTCAAATGAAGCCTAAAACCAGGACTTGACAAGATCCAGGAGATTCACCAGTAATTTAACTGTCTTCCAGAAAAACAACAACAACAACAATTTAATCTTTGAAAGAAGATAACATAATTCAGAGTTTCTACAACATATTATTCACAATGTCAAGCATACAATAAAATAATTCATAGACCTGTGAAGAATCAGAAAATGTGAACCACAATACTAAAGCCAAATTCATTAGGATATCTAAAAATTATCCAGCTATTGGAATTAATAGAAGAAAAGTTTAAAATAGTTATTATAAATATGTTTTTTAAATTAGAGAAAAATGGAAAAACTGTAAAGAAATGTAAAAATTCAGTAGATAAAAGGAAACCCTGAAAAAGGACAAGATGGAAATTTTAGAACTAATATATATATAAGAACTTATATATATATATAATTTTAGAACTTATATGTATATATATATATATGTAAGTTCTAAAATAAAGAAGTCATTAAAATAGAAGAATACTGAGCATAACAGAAAAGGCTTAGTGAAGTCAAACACAGATCTTATGCTGCCTCAAATATAGAAATTATCCAACTGAATCAAAGAGATTACACAGAAACAGAATAAAGAAAAAAAATACACATCAGAGACTTGTAGAGCAATATCAAATGATTTAGCCTACATGTAATTGGTGTCTTGGGAAAAAAGGAGGGAGGGGGAGAGAGAGAGAGAGAGAGAGAGAGAGAGAGAGAGAGAGAGAGAGAGTAAAGCATAACAATTTTTGAAGGGATAATGACCAAAATCTTTGAACATTAAAAAAAGATATCAACCCACAAATCCAAGAAGTTCCCAAAATCTCAAGCAACATAAGTATACAGAATGCAGTTACAGACATCATAGTCAAATTCTGAAGACCAAGGGGAAATAGAAAATCATGAAAGCAGCCAGAGAATACAGTAGCATCACATATAAGAGAACAATGATAAGAATGACAGCTGGCTTCTTATCAGAAATAATGAAGGACAGACTACTCTAAAAATATCTTTTTAAAATGGAGGAGAAATACAGACATTTTAGATAGACAAAGCTGACAGAATTCATCTCCCACAGACCTGCGCTGTAAGAAATATTAAATGAAATTAAATAGGCCTAAAGAAAATAATGTCACCTAGAAACTTAATTCTGCAGAAAGAAATAAAAAGTATCAAGAAGAATAAATTGGTCAATAAATATGAGTACATTTCTAAACATTTATTCTTATTTTTATCTATATGGATTATTTAATCTCTTAAGAACCATTGGCCATTTAATGTAAAAATAATGACAAAATTGCAGTTTATAGCATATGTGAAAATGAAATATATGATAACCCAGTGGGTGAGAGAGCAGTAATTGAAATATACTTCATAAAGTTATTGAATAGTTCATGTAGTAATATATTTTGAATGTAGACTGTGATAAGTTAAATATGTATTATAATTTCTATAATAATTATTAAAAATAATACAAAAGGAAATAAAAGGGAAGATGAGGCAAATAGAAACCAAATACCAACATGGTAGACTTAAAAACATAAAATATATATTATATTAAATGCAAATAGACTAAACACCCCAGTTAAAAGGCAAGACATCAGTACATTACCAGCTGTGGTGGCAACTGAGCAAAATTGCTTCTGCTATCATCAAACTGGATGATAACGTAAGATTGCATTTATTTTATGTTTCTTTCTTATGCTTTTTACTTGAAATACCCTTTAAACAAACATAAAGACATAAAAAGCTGAAAATGGAAGGAAGAAAAAAATATTTCATGCAAACCCTAAGCATATGAATGATGCTATGGCTATATTAATATCAAACAAAGTAGAACTCATGATGAAGAGAATTAGTAGAGACAAAGAAGATAATTTTATAATGATAAAAGAGATAATTTATTAAAAAGAGATAACCATCCTAAATGTGTTGCACCTAAAGGCAAAGTCCCCAAATATATGAAGCAAACTCATCAGAAATAAGGAAAGTGTAGACAAATTTACAAATGTAGAGACTTCGACATCATTTTTCTCAGTAATTTATAGAACATGTACAGAAAAAAGTTGGTAAAAATAAATATGGAAGACTAAAACAACATCATCAACAATTTGACCTGATTGACATATGCAGACTATCAGACCCATTAAGGACAAAATACACATTTGTCTAAAGAATTTTCAACAATATAGATCATATATTTGGCCACAAAACAAGTCTTGATACATTTTTAAGGATGGACATCATACAGACTATGTTCTCTGACCACCCAGTGATTAAGATAGAAACCAATAATAGCAAGGTACATAGAGTCCCCAAATGTTTTAAAATGGTATAACACACTATTAAAAAAATCTCACCAAAGAAAAAATCATGAGGAAGATTAGAAAATACTTTTTAATGAATAAAACAACATATCAAAAATTGTGTGATGCAGCTAAAATACAGCTTAGAAAAAAATTTATAGCTTTAAATATCTGTATCAGAAAAGAAAATACAAAATTAATGACCTCCATTTCCCACTTAAGAAATCAAAATAAGAGCAAATTAGGAGGTGGAGCAAAATGGTGGAATAGAAAGATCCACTGATTGTTCTCCCAACAAAGACATAAGTTAACCAGCATTCTCAGCAAACTGACACAAGAACACAAAATCAAACACCGCATGTTCTCACTCATAGGCGGGTGTTGAACAATGAGAACACATGGACACAGGGAGGGGAGCACTACACACTGGGATCTGTCGGGGGGAAATAGGGGAGGGAACAGTGCGGGGTGGGGAGTTGGGGAGAGAGAGCATGGGGAAAAATACCAGATATAGGTGATGGGGAGGAAGGCGACAAATCACACTGCCATGTGTGTTCCTATGCAACAATCTTGCATGTTCTTCACATGTACCCCCGAACCTAAAATGCAATAAAAAACTATTTATGCAGGAAAACACCTTAATGAGAACCAAAAATTAGGTGAGCACTCCTAGTACTTGGTTTTACCTTCGTATCATTGAAAGCGGCACTGAAAAGATAGAAAAAAAAAAAAAAACAGTCCAAAATCACTGACAGTACCCCTCCCCAACTCTGACAGCAGAAATGTGTTGCAGAGAGCCTCTCTGAGCACTGGGGAAGGGAGAACACAGTAATTCTGAGGCACTGAACTCAGTGTTGTACTGTTAAAGCAGAAAGGAAACCCAGGCCAAACTTACCTGATGCCTGATCATAGAGGGAGCATTTAGACCAGCCCTAGCCAGAAGTGAATTGCCTGTCATAGAAGTTCAAACATGAGTGCTTACAAACCTCACCACCCAGGGCTACAGAACTTGCTGTCTCTAAGTAAACTGGAAAGTCAGAATAGACCATAATGACTGCAACACTTACATGAGTCCTAAGGCTGAATTAGTCTTACAGACAATGGACTGTGGGGGCATGTGACATAATAAGACATCAACTGGGACAGCCAAGGTAATGGTAGTAACACTCCCTCCTAATCCCAAGTTGCACACCTTGAGGCTACAAAAGAGACCCCTTTTTTCCACTTGAAGAGAGGGGAGGGAAGAGTGGGTAAGACTTTGTCTTGCATCTAGGATACCAGCTCAGCCACAGCAGGATAGGGCACTGGTCAGAGTTGTGAGGACCCTATTCCAGGCCCTAGCTTTCATACAACATTTACAGACATACTCTAGGCCAGAAGGGAACCCACTGCCTTGGAGGAAATTATCCAGTGCTGGAAGCATTCATCACCTGCTAACTGAAGAGAACTTGGGCCCGGAATAACAAGCAGTGATACCCAGGTACTACATCGAGGGCTTTGGGTGAGCCTCTGAGACATGCTGGCTTCAGGTGAGACTCAGTACATTATCAGCTGTGGTGGCTACTGGGCAAAACTCCTGCTTGAGAAAAGCAGAGAGAAAAGTAAAGGGAATTTTGACTTGCTCCATAGGTACTAGCAGAGCCATATGAGGGTAGAGTACCAAGCAGACTCCTGGGGTCCCCTATTCTAGGACTTTACTCTTGGATGGCATTTCTAGACCTGCCATGGGATAGAGGGGAGTCCACTGCCCTGAAGGGTGAGTCCCAGGCCAGGCAGCATTCACCACAAGCTGAATTAAGAGAACTTGAGCCTTAAGGGAACATCGGAAGTAGTCTGGCAGCACTCTTGCTGGCCTGAGGTGGTGGTGGCTATGGGGTGAGGCTCCTCTGCCTTTGGAAAGGGAAGGGAAGATTGGGAAGAACTGCATCTTGTTGTTAGAGTGCCAACTCAGCCACAATGCAATAGAACACAAGGTAGACTTCTAAGGTTTTTGACTCTAGTCCCTGACTCCCGAATGGCACTACTGGGACTCACCCAGAGCCTACGGACCTCACCACCATGAAGGAGAGGATACAGGCCTGGCTGGCTTTGCCACCTGCTGATTGTAGAGCCTCAGGGCCTTGAGTGAACTTAGGCAATAGCCAGAGAGTGATTATAGCAGGACTTGGCTGAGAACCAATGTTGTGCTGGCTTCATGTTTGACCCAGTACAGTCATAGTAGTTATAGCCACAGGGGTGCTTATGTCACTCCACCCCCAGCTTTAGGTGGCTCAGAACAGAGGAGAGACTGTATGTTAGACAGAAAGTGAGGTAAGAGAACAAGAGTGTTGGCCTGGTAAACCAGAGAAGTATCCTGATTCTGGTCCAAGAGCATCAAGGAGGTACCTCTACAAGTCTGCAAAAACCACAGTGTTACTGGGCTTGGGGTGACCCCTAAAGCAGATACAGCTTAGATCAAAACACCCAAGTCCTTTCAAATATCTAAAAACCATCTGAAGAAGGACAGCTACAAATAAGGCCAGACAGTGAAGACTACAATAAACACCTAACTCCTCAATGCCCAGACCACCGAACATCATCTACTAGCATGAACGTCATCCAGGAAAACATAATCTCATGAAATGAAATAAATAATGTACCAGAGACCAATCCTGGAGAATCAGAGATATGTCACTTTTCAGACAGATAATTTAAAATAACATTGTTGAGGAAACTGAAAGAAATTCAAGATAACACAGAGAAGGAATTCAGAATTCTATCACATGAATTTAACAAGGAGACTAAAATAATTAAATGAATCGAACAGAAATCCTGGAGCTAAAAAATACAATTGGCATACTGAAGAATGCATCAAAATCATTTAAAAGAAGAATAAATCAAGCCAGAGAAAGAATTAGTGAGCTAAAAACAGGTTATTTGGAAATACACAGTCAAAGGAGAATATGGAAAAATAAAAAAAAACAATAAAGCACACCTATGGGATCTAGGTAATAGCCTCAAAAGGGCAAATCTAAGTTACTGGCCTGAAAGAAGGAGTACAGAAAGAGATAGGAGTAGGAAGTTAATTAAAAGGGAAAACAACAGAGAACTCCCCAAACCTAGAGAAATATATTAGTGTCCAAGTATAAGAAGAATATATGACACCAAGCAGACTTAACTCCAAGACTACCCCAAGGCATTTAATAATCAGATTCCCAAAAAACAAGGATAAAGAAAGATCCTAAAAGCATGAAGCAAAAGAAACAAAGAACATACAATAGAATTTCAATACATCTGGCAGAAGACTTTTCAGTGGAAACCTTACAGGCCAGAAGAGAGTGGCATGACATATTTAAAGTGTTGAAGGAAAGAAAAGTCCTTTACCTTAGAATAGTAAATTTAGCAAAACATCATTCAAACATGAGAGAGAAATAAAGATTTTCCCAAACAAAAGATGAAACATTTTATCAACACCAGATCTCTCTCAAAAGAAATGTTAAAGGGAGTACTTTATTCAGAAAGAAAAGGACATTAGTGAGCAACGAATAATCAACTGGAGGTACAAAACTCACTGGTAATAGTAAGTACACAGAAAAATAAAGAATTTTATAACTTTATAATTGTGTTACATAAACTACTTTTATCCTAAGTAGGAGGACTAAAAGATAAGCCAACCAAAAATAATGACCATAAAAACTTTTTAAGACATAACCAATATGATAAGCTATAAATAGAAACAACAAAATGTTAAAAAGTGAGGGAAATAAGTTAAAGTGTAGAATGTGTATTAGTTTTCTTTTTGCTTATTTATGCAAATAGTGTTAAGTTTTTATTAAGTTAAAATAATGGGTTATAAGATAGTGTTTGCAAGCCTCATGGTAACCTCAGACCAAAAATCATGCAATGGATACACAAAAAAATAAAAAGTAGGAAACTAAATCATATCACCAGAGAAAATAATCTTCACTACTGAAAGATAGGAAGACAAGAAAGAAGGAAGAGAAGATCATAAAACAATGAGAAAACCTATAACAAAAAGGCAAGGGTAAGTTATTACTTATCAATAACATTGAATGTAAATGGACTAAACTCTCCAATCAAAAGGCATAGACTGGCTGAATAAATAAAAAAAAAAAGACCCATCGATCTGTTGCCTACAGAAAACCCACTTCACCTATAAAGAGACACATGGACTGAAAATAGAGGGATAAAAAAGGATATTCCATGCCAATGGAAATGAAAAAAGAGCAGGAGTCACAATTCTTATATCAGAAAAAATAGATTTCAAGATAAAAACTATAAGAAGAGACAAAGAAGATCACTATATAATCATAAGGAAATACTTCATCTAGAAGATATAACAACTGTAAATATATATGCACCCAACTGTGGAGCACCCAGATACATAAAGAAAATATTAGTTTATCTAAAGGGAGAGATAGACTCCAAATCAATAATAGCTGGAGACCTTAATAGTTGGAAACCTCAACAGCCGACATTCAGCATTGGATAGATCTTCCAGACAGAAAAATCAACAAATAAACATTGGACTTAATCTGAACTATAGACTAAATGGATCTAATAGATAGAGAACATTTCATTCAATATCTGCAGAGTACACATTCTTTTCCTCAGCACATAAATCATTCTCAAGGATAGACCATATATTAGGTCATAGAACAAGTCTTGAAATATTTTTAAAAACTGAAATAATGTCACACCTCTTCTCTGACCACAATGGAATAAAACTAGAAATTAATAACAAGAGGAATTTTGGAAACTATACAAATACATTAAAATTAATCAATATGCTCCTGAATAACCCGTGGGTCAATGAAGAAATTAATAAGAATATTAAAAATTGTTTGAGACAAATGATGATGGAAACAAAACATGCCAAAACTTATGGGATACAGCAAAAGCAGTACTAAGAGGGAAGTTTATAGCTATAAGTGCCTACATCAAAAAAGAGAAAAATCTTCAAATGAACAACCTAATGATAATCTTAAAGAACTAGAAAAGTAAGAGAAAACCAAACCCCAAATCAGTACAAGAAAAGAAATAATGATCAGAGCTGAGATATATATTTGAAATTAAAAAACAAGTAATAGATAAATCAAAAAGTAGGTTTTTATAAAAAAATGTTAAACAAAATGGACATACATTTAACCAAACTAACAAAAAAAAGAATATTTAAATAAAATCAGAAATTGAAAAAGAGACATAACAACTGATACTCCAGAAATTCAAAGAATCATTAGTGGCTACTGTGACCAATAACTTGCCAATAAGTTGGAAAATCTAGAACAGACAAGTTCCTAGATACATTGAATCTACAAAGATTGAATGAGGAAGAAATCCAAAATCTGAGTAGACAAATAACAAGTAATGAGATTAAAGCCATAATAAAGTCTCCTGCTAAAAAAAAAAAAAAAAAAAAAAAAAATCCCAGGACCTATGGCTTCATTGCTGAAACGTTACCAAACATTTAAAGGAGAATTAATACGTATATTACTCAAACTATTCCAAACAATAGAGAAAGAGGTAATATTTCAAAACTAATTTTACAAGGCCAGTATTGCCCTGATACAAAAATCAGCTGAAGACACATACAAAAAACAAAACTAAAGACCAGTATGTCTTAGGAATATTGATGTAAAAATCCTCAACCAAATACTAGCTACCTAAATTCAACAATGCATTAGAAAGATCATACATCATGACCAAGTGGGATTTAACCTGGGATGTAAGGATGGTTCAACATATGCAAATCAATCAATGTGATACATCATATCAACCGAATAAAGAATAAAATTCATATACTTATTTAAATTGATGCTGAAAAAGCTTTTGATAACTTTCAACATTTTTGATGATAAAAAATCTTACAAAACTGTGTATAGAAAGAACATACTTCAACACAATAAAAGGCATATGCATATGACAGACCCACAGCTAGTATCATACTGAATGGGGAATAAGTGAAAGCCTTTCTTTTAAGATCTGAAAGATGACCAGGATGCCCACTGTCACCACTGTTACTCCACATCTTATTCAAAGTCTTAGCTAGAGCAATCAGACTAAGGAAAATGCAAAGGGAAAATGAAGTCAAATTATCCTTGTATGCAGATGATATAATCTTATATTTGGAAAAACCTAAAGACTCCACAAGAAAACTATTAGCACTGATAAACAAACTTAGTAAAGTTAGAGGATATAAAACTAACATACAAAAATCAGTAGGATTTCTATAACCAAGAGTGAATAGCATGAAAAAGAAATTAAAAAGTAATCCCATTTACAATAGCCACAAATAAAATTAAGTATGAGGAACTACCCAAACAAGTGAATGATGTCTATAATGAAAACTATAAAACACTAATGGAAGAGATTGAAGAGGACACCTAAAAATATGAAAATATTCCATGTTCATAAATTGGAAGAATCAATATTGTTAAAATGTTCATATGATGCATAGCAATATACAGGTTCAATGTGATCCCTATCAAAATAAATGGTGCTGGCAAAACTGGATATCCATAAGCAGAGGAATGAAAATAGAATGCTATCTACAACCATATACAAAAATCAAATCAAAATGGATTTAAGAGTTAAATCTAATATCTCAAAGTATGCAACTTCCACAAGGAAACATTGGGGAAAATCTCTAGGACACTGGTCTGGGCAAAGATTTCTTAAGCAATACCCCACCAGCACAGGCGACCAAAGCAAAAATGGACAAAGGGGATCACACCAACTTAAAAAGCTTCTATGCAGCAAAGAAAGCAATCAACAAAGTAAAGAAACAATCCACAGGATGGAGAAAAAAATTTGCAATCTACCCTTCTGACAAGGGATTAATAACCAGAATATATAAATTACTCAAACAGCTCTATACTAAAAAGTCTAATATGTAATTAAAAATGGGCTAATATTTGACTACATATTTCTTAAAAATACCTATAAATGGCAAACAGGCATATGAAAAGGTGCTCAACATCATTTATTACCAATGAAATACAAATCTAAACTGCAATGAGATATCAATTTATCCTAGTTAAAATGGCTTATATCCAAAAGACAGGCAACAACAAAAGCTGGCAACGATGTGCAGAAACGGAAACTTTTGTACACTGTTGGTGGGAATGCAAATTATTACAACTTCTATGAAGAACAGTTGGATGTTTCTCAGAAAACAAAATATATAGCTACCATAGAATCCAGGAATCCCTCTCCTGTGTATATACCCAAAAGAAAGAAAATCAATATATAAAAGACATATCTGCATTCCTGTGTTTGTTGCAGCACTGTTTACAGTAGTCAAGATTTGGAAGTAACCAAGTAAAGTCCAGCAGTGGATAAATTCATTTAAAAATGTTGTATATATACAAAGTACATGGATCTCACAGCACTGCTTTGGCTGCCATGTGTTAACAGGCATAGATCACACTGCCAGCATCCCAAAGGAGTGCTTTTTGGCTGGTGCCTCCCAAAGGAGTGCTGTGGCCAGTGGCCCAGGAACAACTGGGCCCCTCCAGCACAGCAGGTTTGTAACTTTAAGGGGCCATATAACAAAGTAGGGGCCTTGATACCAGCTCCCCAGGGTTAGAGCACACAGCCCAAGAGTGCTGGGCTGAGCTTTGACATCTTAAATTGTTCCACATATAAAACCAGTCAACTGAATTAACATCATATCACCATCAAACCCTCAAGGACATCAAAGAAAACAAAAGCAAAGCAAAACAAACAAACAAAACAAAGCAAAACAAAACAAAAAAACCTATCCTAAAGCCAGCAACTTTAATGACTGAAGAAATGTTAGCCCAAACAGATGAGAAAGAAGCAGCATAAGAACTCTGCCAACTCAAAAAGCCAAAGTGTATTCTTATCTCCAAACAAGTGCACCAGTTCTCCAGCAAGGGTTCTTAACTAGGCTGAAATGACAGAAATCAAATTCAGAATATTAATAGGAATGAAGATCATTGAGATTTAGAAGTCTAAACCCAATCCAAGGATTGTTCAGTGATACAATAAAACAATATAGGAGATTATAGACAAAATGACCATTTTAAGAAAGAACCAGACTGATGTGATAGAGCTGAAAAACTCACATAAATAACAGAATATAATCACAAGTATTAACAGCATAATCAACCAAGCTGATGAAAGTATCTCAGAGCTCAGAGACCAGTTCTCCAAAATAAATCAGACAACAATAAAGAAAATGTGCATTGACTGGGGTGGGATACTGGAGGCAGTGGGACTGCAGATTTCCTGAATGTGTTTACATTACCAGTTGCAACAGTGGCAGTGTGGACAAGGCTGCCAGCTTCCACACATGCCACACATGCATTTGCAGTGGCAAAGATGATGGCAGTAGGGTGGAGGGTAATGCATTATTTTGTTTTCTTGATAAATCTCACTCATTGTTCATTCGTTTTATTTATCTTCTCAGAAAACAAGCTTATGACTTTGTCGAAAATCTCTACTCTTTGTTTCTATTTTATTAATTTCATTTTTATTTCTATTATTTCTTTACTTCTGCTTACTTTTTAAATTTTTGTGGGTATATATTAGGTATATATATTTATGGGGTACATGAGATGTGCTGATACAGGCACGCAATGTGAAATAAACACATCACGCGTATCCACCTTCTCAAGCATTTATCCTTTGAGTTACAAACAATCCAACTACACACTTTAAGTTATTTTAAAACATACAATTATTAATGACTATAGTCATGCTACTTTGCTATCAAATAGGTCTTATTCATCCTTTCTAACTATTTTTCTTTGTATCCATTAACTATCACCATTCCCACCCCCCCAGCCAGACCCCCATTACACTTCCCATCCTCTGGTAACCATCCTTATACTCTACATCCATGAGTTTGACTGTTTTGATTTTTAGATCCCACAAATGAATGAGAACACACAATGTTTGTTGTTCTGTTCCTGGCTTATTTCACTTAACATAATGATCTCCAGTTCCACTCACGTTGTTGCAAATGACTGTATTTCATTCTTTTTTTATAATCATACCAACCACACTTTTGAACCACAGCACAATACAAATTGAAATTAATACTAAAAAGGCACTCAAAACCATAAAATTACATAGAAATTAATATGCTCCTGAATGACTTTTGGGCAAACAATGAAATTGAGGCAGAAATAAATTATTTGAAACTAATGAGAACAAAGATACATCATACCAGAATGTCTGTGACACAGCTAAAGCACTGTTAAGAGGGAATTTTACAGTGCTAAGTGACCACATCGAACAGTTTGAAAGATCTCAAATTAAAAACCTAACATCACACCTAGAGGAACTAGCCAAACAGGAGCAAACCAATTCCAAAGGTAGCAGAAAACAAGAAATAACCCAAATTGGAGGTGAACTGAAGGAAATTGAAACAAAAAAATACAAAATATCAAGTTCAGGGGTTGTTTTTTGAAAGAATAAACTAGATAGATTGATCACCAGCTACATTAATAAAGAAAAAAACAGAAGATCCAAATAAACACAATAAACAATGATAAAGGGGATGTTACCATTGACCCCACAAAAATACAAAAAACCCTCAGAGACTATTGTGAACACCTCTGTGCACATAAGCTAGAAAATCTGGGAGAAACTGATAAATTCCTGGAAGCATACAAGCTACCAAGAATGAATGAGGAAGAAATTGAATCCCTGTACAAACTGATAGTTTGAAATTGATCAGTAATAAAATACTTACCAACCATAAAAACTCTAAATCCAAATGAATTCACAGCTGAATTTAACCAGTTGGACAAAGAAGAGCTGGTAGTATTCCTACTGAAGCCATTCCAAAAAAATCGACGAAAAGGGGACTTACTCTAACTCATTGTATGAGGCTAGAATCATCTTGATAAGAAAACCTGGCAGAGACACAACATAAAAAGGAAAAACAGGCCACTCTCCTTGATTAACATTAATCCAAAAATTCTTAACGAAGTAGAGCAAAATTTATCTAGCAGCACATCAAAAATCTAATCCACCACAATCAAGTAGACTTTACCCCTGAGATGCAAACTTGGTTCAATATACAAAAATGAATAAATTTGATTCATCACATAAACAGAACTAAATACAGAGACCACATGATTAAATAGATACAGAAAAAGATTTTGAGAAAATTTAACATCTCTTCATGTTAGAAGCCCTTAAAAAACTAGGAATTGAAGAAAAATACTTCAAAACAATAAAATACATCTATGACAAACTGACAGTCAACATCAAACTGAATGGGCAAAAGCTGGAAGCATTCTCCTTGAAAACAAGTCACTGATGCCCACTCTTCCCATTCCTATTTATTACAGAACTGAGTGTCCTAAATAGAGCAATCAGGCAAAAGTAATAAACAAATGACATTCACAAAAGATGAAAAGAAGTCAAATTATCTCTGTAGATGATATGATTCTATATCTAAAAAACCCCATAGTGTCTTCTCAAAAGCTCCTAACCACCATGGCATGTGTATACCTATGTAATAAATCTGCACATTCTTCACATGTATACTGGAACCTGAAGTATATTTTTTAAAAAGTGGGCAAAGGACCTGAACAGATCCTTTTCAAAAAAAGACACACATGCAGCCAACAAGCATATGAAAACATATTCAGCATCACCAATCATTAGAGAAATGCACATCAAAACCACAATGATATACCATTTCACACAAGTCACAATGGCTCTTATTAGAATGTCAAAAAATAATATATGCTGGTAATATATTGTGGAGACAAGAGAATGCTTATACACTGCTTGTGGGAATGTAAATTAGTATTTGTGTAAAGCAGTTTGGCAATTTCTCAAAAATTTTAAAACAGAATTACTATCTCATCCAGGAATTCCAATTTTGGGTGTATACCCAACAGAATATAAATAATCCTACCATAAAGACACATACATGCATATATTCATTGCAGCACTATTTGCAATAACAAAGACACAGAATCATCCTAAATGCCCATCAACAGAAGAGAGGATAAAGAAAATTTGGTACATATACATCATAGGATACTATGTAGCCATAAATAATGGTAATATGTCCTTCGCAGCAACATGAATGGAGCTTGAGGCCATTATCCTAAACGAAGGAACACAGGAACAGAAAACTGAATAATACATGCTCTCACTTATAAGTGAAAAGTAAACACTGATTACACATAGACTCAAATAAGGGAACAGATGCCAGGGTCTGCTTGAGGGTGGAGAATGGGAGGAAGGTGAGGATTGAGAAACTACCGATTGGGAACTATGCTTATTACCTGTGGAACAAAATAATCCATACATCAAACCCCTGAGACATGCAATTTACCTATATAACAAGCCTGCACATATACCCCTAAACATCAAAGTTAAAACCATAAATTATCAATAAAGGAATGAAAGAGTTGATATCCCCATAGATCACATAGGTGTTACAAGAATAAAAATGGCCAACAAATTTAATAGTGAGGAAGAAATTAATAAATTATTTTAAAAAAATAAATTACCAAAATCAATACAAGTAGAAAATCTGTATTTATTAATAATCTTATTACACATGTCATTTTCTGTTTTAATTCTATGTTTTATTTATTTTTATTGATATAGTTGAACATACTTTTGTGGTATATGTGATATTTTGATACTTATATACAGTGTGTAATGATCAAATCAGAGTAATTGGGATATCCATCACCTCAAACTTTTATTTTTTCTTTATGTTGGGTATATTACAATTCTTCTAGCTATTTTGAAATATATAATAAATTATATTTAACTATAATTTCCCGACTGTACTATCAGACACTAGATCTTATTCCATGTATGTAACTGTATTTTTGTACCCATTAACCAACTTCTCTTCTTCCCCTTTTCCTGCTCCCTTACCAGACTAGGTATCCCCCATGCTACTCTCTACTTCCATGAGATCCAACATTTTAGCTCCCACATATGAGTTAGAACATACAATATTTCTCCTTCTGTACTTAGTTTACCTCACTTAACATAATGATTTCCAGTTTCATTCATGTTGCTGCAAGTGTCAAAATTTCATGTTTTTTATGGCTCAACAATATTCCATTGTGTATATATACAAAATTTTCTTTATCCATTCATCCATTGATAGACACTTAGGTTGATTCCATATCTTGGCTATTATGACTATCACTGCAATAAATATGGGAGGGCAAATAGCAGATATCTCTTCCATAAGCTGATTTCATTTCTTTCGAATGCATACCCAGTAGTGGGATTGCTGGATCATATGGTAGTTTTTAGTTTTATGAGGAAGCTTCTCTCTTTTCTATAATGTTTGTACTATTTTACATTCCTTAAGCAGTGTTTAAGCATTTCCCTTTCTTCACATCTCTGCCAGCAGTTGATTTGGATAGTAGCCATTTTAACTGGCATGAGGTGATTTTGTGGATTTGATTTGCTAATCTTGATGATTAGCGATTTGAGCATTTTTATATGCCTGTTGACAACTTGTATATCTTTTGAGAAATGTCTATTGAGGTCTCTGGCCACTTTCAAATTTAATGTTTTAAATTTAATGTTTGAGTTCCTTATATATTCTGGTTATTAATCCCATGTCAGATAGATAGTTTACAAATATTTTGTCAAATTCTGTAGGTTGCTTCTTCACAATGTTGATCATTTTCTTTGTTGTGCAAAAGCTTTTTAGGTTGATATAATTCCATTTGTCTATTCTTGTTTTAATTGCCTGTGTCTTGATGTCTTACACAAAAATTCTTTGCCCCGACCAATGTCTTGTAGAATTTCTCCAATGTTTTCTTTTAGTAGTTTCATAGCTTCAGGTCTTTACAAAAAAATTAATTACAAAAAATTCAATGGGGCAATGTTGATTCAATGCAACCCCAAAAATCCCATTCAGTTATTTTGCTAGAAATTTATAAGCTGATTTTAAAACTTATTTGGGAAGGCAAAAGATCTAAAATAGTCAAAACAATATTTAAAATAAGGAGAAAATTGAAGGAATCACACTACCTGAATTTAAGGCTTTGTATACAGCAACAGTAATCAAAACAAATAATACTAGCAACAGAATAAAGAAATGGATCACTGAAAAAAATGGAAAGTTTATAAATAGATTCACATATATAATTTTCATAAAAAGAGCACAAAGCAAATTACTGGGCAGAAAGAAATCTCTTTAACAAATAATTCTGGAATAATTGAGTAGCTCTAGAGAAGAAAATCTTAGACTACTATCTCATACAATACACATAAACAATATATAAGATGGATCATTGACCCAACCACAACTGTCAAAACTATAATGCTACTAGAAGAATAATATCTTTTACAACTTGTGGTAGTCAGAGGTTTCTTAGAACACAGAAAGTATGAAACATAAAAGAAAAAGATTAATATAATTTACTTTATCAAAATTAAATACTTATTTTTTTGAAAGGACATTAGCCAGGTATGTTGACACATTCCTATAGTTCCAGCTACTCAGGAAGCTAAGGCAGGAGGACAGCTTGAGTTCAAGAGTCTGAGTCCAGCCTGAGCAGCATAACGAGACTTTGGCAGTCAATCAATCAATCAATCATTCAATCAATATAGCATTAAGGGAACGAAAAGATAAACTACAGATTGGATAACATATTTGCAACACTGAGAAGATAAATGACTTATATTCAGAATACAAAGAAAGAATTCCGGTAACTCAATAATAAATAAAAATCTACCCAGTAAGCCTAGACAAAATCACTCAAAAGTACCCTTCAGAAAAGAAGATATATGAATAGCCAAGAAGAACATGAAAGGATGCTCAATATCATTGGTCATCAGGAAAATAAAAAGAGAATTCATAATGAGATACTGCCATATACCCACTAGGATGGTTTAAAAAAATGACAACACCAAATGTTGGAGAAGATATAAAATAATAAGAGCTCATACATTGCTAGTGGGAGAATAAAAGGATATGAAAGGTTATAAGTTTAAAAAACTAGCAGTTTTTATAAAGTTAAACATATATCTACATTATATACATGTGTATACATAATACATGTATGTTTATACATATGGAATTACTTTGTCCATATATACATGTGTACACATATAAACATGTATGTGTATACAGATGGAATTACTTATATATGGAATATGATACATGTGTATACATATGCAATTACTTTGTTCACATACATACATGTACATATGTGTATATAGATGTTCATGTATATATGTGTATACATATATACATGTGTATATATGTATATGTGTATACACATGTGTGTATATATATATATATATGGATAAAATAATTCCATCTGTATGCAGTTATCCAAAAGAAATGAAAACAAGTTCAAAAAAGGCCTATTCAAAATGTTTTTATTCTTGACCTATTCAAGAATGTTTACAACAGCTTTATTGATAATAGATAAAATGTGAAAACAGCTTAGATGTCTATCAAGAGAATTATGATAAACTGTGATATATCTGTGCAATGGAATACTACTCAGCAATAAAAATAATCATGCATACCATGGCTAAATCTAAAAAGTATTATTCTGAGTGAAATAAGCTAGACACAAAAGTACATACTGAATTATTGAATTAATATAAAATTCTGCAACATAAAAACTAACCTATAATGATAGAAATCAGATTAAGAGTTATTGGTGGTGGTACAGTTCACTAGGAGGGTTTGAGGAAATGTTTTGGGATAATGGAAATATTCTGTATCTTGATAGGGATGTGGATAAGATGAGTATATTTATTTTACAAAACTGGCACCCTTAAGATCTAAGCATTTTACTTAATGTGAGTTATAGCCTCTATTGGTCGTTGCTACATAGTAAATTACTACATACTTACTAACTTAAAACAACACCAATTTATTATGCTACAGTTTCTGTAGGTCAGAAGTCCTGCATAGCATGACTGCATTCTTTTTTTGAGATATCACAAGGCTAAAATCAAGGTGTCAGTTGAGTTGAGTTATCATCTGGAAAAAAAAAAAAAAGACTTCCAAAATTATTGTTGGCAGAATTCAATTCATTGAGGTTGTTGGGCTCAAACACTCCCTTATTTTCCCTTTAATATCTGCCAGGGACTTCTGTCAACAATCAGAAGCTGCGTTCAGTTCCTTGTCCCATGCCTTCTCCATTTCAGCAACAGAGAGCCTCCCTTGCAGGGAATCCGTCTCACATTACAAATATGTTTTACTTTCTTTTCTGCTGCCAGACAGATAAAAGTCTCAGCTCTAAATGGGTTTATTTTATTAAGTCAGGCCTACTCAGAAACCTTAAAACCAACTGATTTGGTACTTTAATTACATCTGCAAATTACGTTAACAGCAGTACTTAAATTAGTGTTTATTGTTTAACTAGAGGCCAGGAATCTTGAGGCAGGGACATTTTAGAATGCTGTCTATTATATAACTGAATTAGAAATGAAGGAAGAATAGAAATATTTTTAGATAAATAACAATTGGGATGAAAGAATTTCTTACCAACAGTCTTTACTCCAAGAAATATAAAAGGAAAATTTTCATGGTGAAAAAAATGATACCAGGTGGAAGCCTGAATCTGCAGGAAGGAATAAACAACAGTAGACGTGGTAAATATGTTAGTTAATATAAAATATTATTTTTAAATACCTTAAGAAGATTATTGGCTATTTAAAGAAAAAATAGTAAAGAAAATAAAATATGAATTATCTAAAAGGAAAAATAATAAAAATGTATGGTAGGCTTTACAACACATGTAGAAGTATATAGCAACAGCATCAAGGGCTAGACCGGTTGAAACTAGAATTACACTGTTGTGAGTTTCTTACATTGATAGCAAAATAGTAGAATAGTAATTCCAAGGTAGATGTTGATAAGTGTATATGTATATATGTGTGTGTGTATATATATATATATATATATAGAGAGAGAGAGAGAGAGAGAGAGTACATTTCTAGAGCAACCACTAAAAATCGAACTGAAGCTGTGCATTGAAAAAGTTAATAGAAAATATGAATTGAATTACTAACAAATTACTGATTAATTAAAAAGAAGACTGTAAACTACTACAGTCATTATGGAAAACAATATAGAGAGTCCTCAAAAATTAAAAATGGAACTACTATATGATATAGCAATCCCACTACTGGGTATATATCTAAAGAACATGAAATCAGTATGTTAAAAGTACATCTGCACTGCCACATTTATTGCAGCACTATTCACCATAGCCAAGAAATGAAATCAACCTAAGTGTTCATCAATAAGTAAATGGATATAGAAAATGTGGTGTTGGCCAGGCATGGTGGCTCATGCCTGTAATCCCAGCACTTTGGGAGGCCGACGTGGGTGGATAACTTGAAGTTAAGAGTTTGAGATGAGCCTGGCCAACATTATGACACCCTATTTCTACTAAAAATACAAAAATTAGCAGGGTGGAATGGAATGCACTTGTAATTCCAGCTACTAGGGAGGCTGAGCTATGAGAATCAAGAATTGGTTGAACCGAGGAGGTGGAGAATGCAGGTGACATGCCACTGTACTTCAGCTTGTGTGAAAAAAATGAGATCTGTCAAAAAAAAAAAGAGGAAGGAAGGAGGAAAGAAGGAAGGAAGGAGGAAAGAAGGAAGGAAAGAAGGAAGAAAAGAAGGAAGGAAGGAAGGAAGGAATATATATACATACACACATCAGAATACTACTCAGGAATAGAAAAGAATAAGTCTTGTCATTTGCAACAGCATGAACTTGGAGAACATCATGTTAAGTGAAATAAGCCAGACACAGAAAGACAAATACTGCATGGTTTCACTTAGATGTATAATTTTAATTTTAAAAAGTTGATATAGAAAGAGAGTAGAAGAGTTATTACCAAATAATGGAGAGGGGATGGGGTAGGGGAAGATGGAAAGAAGTTGGTCAACAGGTACAAAGTTACAATTAAATATGAGGAATAAATTCTTGTGTTATATTGCACGGAAGTATGTCTATGAGTAACAGCAATTTTTTTTTCCAACTTGTATGTTCAGGGTTAGAGGTGCAGGATGTGCAGGTTTGTTACATAGATAAATGTGTGCCATGGTGGTTTGCTGCACAGATCACTGCATCACCTAGGTATTAAGACCAGCATCTGTCATATACACTGTGGAATACTATGCAGCCATAAAAAAAACGATGAATTCATGTCCTTTGTAGGGACATGGATGAATCTGGAAACCATCATTCTCAGCAAACTGACACAAGAACAGAAAATCAAACACTGCATGTTCTCACTCATAGGTAGGTGTTGAACAATGAGAACACATGGACACAGGGAGAGGAGCATCACACACTGGGGTCTGTTGAGGGGGAATAGGCGAGGGACAGTGGTGGGTAGGGAGGTTAGGGAGGGATAACATGGGGAGAAATGCCAGATATAATTGATGAGAGGATGGAGGTAGCAAACCACATTGCCATATATATATACACCTATGTAACAATACTGCATGATCTGCACATGTACACCAGAACGTAAATTACAATAAAAGGTATATATTTTCTAAAAAAGTAAAATAAAGGAGAGGTACAAAGTAACATTTAATAAAAAATAAAAAGACCAGCATCCATTAGCTATTCTTCCTGATGGTCTCCTTCTTCCTACCACCCACCCTCTGACAGGCCCCAGTGTGTGTTGTTCCCCTGCATGTGTCCATGAGTTCTCATTTTTCAGCTCTTACTTATAAGTGAGAACATGACGTGCTTGGTTTTGTATTTCTGTGTTAGTTTGCTGATCATAATGGCTTCTGACTAAATCCAAGGACACGATCTTGTTCCTTTTTGTGGCTGTATATCATTCCATGGTATTTATGTACCACATTTTTAAAAATCCAGTCTTTCATTGATGGGCATTTTGGTTGATTCCTTTTCTTGGCTATTGTGAATAGTGATGCAATGGACATACACGTGCATGAGTCTTCATGATAGAAGAATTTATATTTCTTTGGTTATAAATGCAATAATGGGATTGCTAGGTCAAATGGTATTTCTGCCTCTAGGTCTTTGAGCAATTGTGATGCTATCTTCCCCAATGATTGGACTAATTTACACTCCCACCAACAGTGAAAAAATGTTCTTTTTTTCCACAACCTTGCCAGTATCTGTTGTTTTTTTGACTTTTTAATAGTAGCCATTCTAACTGGTGTGAGATGGTATTTCATTATGATTTGATTTGTATTTCTCTAATGATCAATGATGTTGAGCTTTTTTTCATGTGATTGTTGATCGCATGTGTGTCTTGTTTTGAAAAGTGTCTATTCATGTCCTTTGCCAACATTTCAATGGAGTTGTTTGTAGTTTGCTTGATTTGCTTAAAGTACATTGTAGATGCTGGATGGATAGATTGCAAAAATATTCTCCCATTCTGTAGGTTGCCTGTTAACTCTGATAACAGCTTCTTTTGCTGTGCAGAAGCTCTTTAGCTTAATTAGATCCCATTTTTCACTTTTTGCTTTTTTTGTCATTGCTTTTGGTACCTTTATCATGAAATCTTTGCCTGTGCTTATGTCTTGAATGGTATTGCCTAGATTTTCTTCTAGGATATTCGTTGTTTTGAGTTTTACATGTAAGTCTTTATATATGGTGTAAGTTTCAATTTCCTGCATATGGCTAACCAGTTATCCCAGCACCATTTCTTAAATAGGCAATCCTTTCTTCATTGTATGTTTTTGTCAGGTTTGTCAAAGACAAGATGATTGTAGTTGTTCAGTCTTATTTCTGGGATCTTTATTCTGTTCCATTGGTTTATGTGTATGTTCCTGTGCCATCACAATGCTGTTTTCATTACTGAAGCCTTAAGTTAGTGATTTGATGCTTCTGGCTTTGTTCTTTTGCTTAGGATTGTCTTGGCTATTCAGGCTCTTTTTTGGTTCCATAGGAATTTTAAAAGTTTTTTTAAGTTGTATGAAGAATGTAATTAGTAGTTTAATAGGAATGACATTGAATCTATAAATTGCTTTGGGCAGTATGGCCATTTTAATAAAACTGCTTCTTCCTAATCATGAGCATGGAAGATTTTCCATTTGTTTGTGTTATCTTTCATTTCTTTGAGCAGTGGTTTGTAGCTCTTCCTGAAGAGGTCCTTCGCTTGCCTTGTTAGCTGTATTCCTAGGTATTTTATTCTTTTTGCGGCAACTGTGAATGCGAATTCATTCATGATTTGGTTGTCTGCTTGCCTGTTGTTGCTGTATGGGAATACTAGTGATTTTTCCACATTAATTTTGTATCCTGAGACTTTCCTAAAGTTGCTTATCAGCTTAAGAAGCTTTTGGGCTGAAATGATGGGGTTTTCTATGTATAAGATCATATCATCTACAAACAAAGATAATTTGACTGTTTCTCTTATGTCTTTCTCTGGCCTTATTGCCCTGACCAGAACTTCCAGTACTATGTTGAACAGGAGTGGTGGGAGAGAGCATCCTTTTCTTGTGCTTATTTTCAAGGTGGAATGCTTCCACCTTTTGCCCATTCAGTATAACATTGACTGTTGCTTTGTCATATATTGCTCTTATTATTTTGAGATAAGTTCCTTCAATACCTAGTTTATTGAGAGTTTTTAACATGAAGAGATGTTGAATTTGATAATCAAAGGCATTCTCTGCATCTACTGACATAATCGTGTGGTTTTTGTCTTTAGTTTTGTTTATGTAATGAATCACGTTTATTGATTTGCATATGTTGAACCAACTTGCATCCTGTAGATGCAGCCTACTCGATCATGGTGAATAAGCTTTCTGATGTGCTGCTGGATTTTGTTTGGCAGCATTTTATTGAGGATTTTTGCATGGATGTTTATTAAGGATATTGGCCTGAAGTTTTCCTGTTTTTGTTATACCTATGCCAGGTTTTGGTATCATGATGATGTTGGTATCATAGAATGATTTATGGAGGACTCACTCCTTTTCAATTTTTTGGAATAATATCAGTAGAAATGATTTCCGCTGTTCTTTGCAACTCTGGTAGAATTCAACTGTGAATCCATTTGGTCCTGGGATTTGTCTGCTTGGTAGGCTATTTATTACTGCTTAAATTTCAGAACTTGGTATTGTTCTTGGTTATTGATCTATTCAGGAATTCAATTTCTTCCTGGTTCAGTCTTGGGACGGTGTATGTGTCCAGAAATTTATCTATTTCTTCTAGATTTTCTAGTTTACGTACATAGAAATGTTTATAGCATTCTCTGATGGTTGATTGTATTTCTGTGGGGTCAGTGGTGACATTCTCCTCATCATTTCTGATGTTTATTTGAATCTTCTCTCCTTTCTTCTTTATTAGTCTAGCCAGTTGTCTACCTACTTAAAAAAAAACAGCTCCTGGATTTGTTGACTTTTTGAAGTTTATATATAAATATACACACACACACACACACACATATATATGTATACATATATATATCTTGTATATATATTGTGATATATATACATATAATATATAATATATATATTATACTTTAGGTTCTGGTGTACATGTGCAGAACATGCAGGATTGTTGCATAGGTACCTACATGGCAATGTGGTTTGCTGCCTCCATCCCCCTGTCACCTATATCTGGCATTTCTCCCCATGCTATCTCTCCCCAACCTTCCTACCCCCCACTGTCACTCCTCTATTCCCCGC